>VUQH01031729.1:8935-25770 GCA_015106775.1 Etroplus canarensis
TTTTTTCCTTGTCTTTTTTTTTTTTTTTTTGCTCTTGTCTTTCACACAGCAAACTTTAACTTGTACCTGAATATTCTTCTGGGCTATCCCTGGAGGAACTCCTCCAACATAGAGGGGGCTGCTGACGTGCCAGGAGAAGTTGCTTCCTTGAACTCTGTCTTCCAGCACTGTGAGCCCATCGATTATTAATCGGCCCACACTCCCATCACGGATAAAAATAACCTTCAGAGGGAGAAGAGGTTGTCACTTTAATACATAAATAAGTGAGCAAACACCCATGCTACTGACAGATGGAATGACTTCATGAACTTACATTGTGCCATGCACCATCATTGTACTTCTGGTCACTCTTGATTTTAACTCTTTGGTCTGCTACGTTGAAAGTGTACACAAGCTTTCCATGGGCCAGGAAGAGAGCCATAAAGTTGTCCTCTTGGACATCAGATACATAAAAGATGAGGCCAGAGAATGAATGAGTCTTCAGGGACAAGGAGAAGTGGGACCTGGAGGAATGAAGATGCGTTTAGTCATGCATGCAGACACAAAGACAACCTTGAAAGAAATGCATGAAGAGGATGCACAGAGTGAGCTTTGAGAAGACTTGACACTGGGGTTACTTTCAAAAAGTTCTTGGCCTGACCTACCTCTGAGAAAGGGAGTCTGGATAGTCCGTGTAGTGCTGCCTGCTGTTGGCGATGCCGCTGAACTGGAAGGCTTGACGGGTCGATCTGGGACTTGAGGAGAGGAAGCAGGACTCGTGTTTCGGCTCTGCTGTCTCCTGGTCATCATTTCCTCGTTCCATCTGCCCTGGAGGGAGGCTGGCTTTATCTCTGGCAACCTATGAGAGCATTGAACCTCAGGTTGTCAGCTTAAAATGCTTGCAATTCAGGTCTAGAATTAACTAAGGTGTACTGTGGGTGCTATTTTCACCTCACCTTCAGTGACTGGCTCTGTCTGGTCCTAGAAGTGTTATCCCTGTGCCTAGACAGCAGTGCAGCAGGGGGGCGCTGTACTGGGCAGTCCTGCAGGGAAGTCTGGACCTTCTCTGTGTACTTTTGAAAGTCCTCAGGCTCGATGTCTCGGTCTTGTCTAGAGAAGCACAGATAGAGTGACAGGACAAGAGTCCCAAACACTCTTAGCATTTCTCAATAGCATAGACTGTAAATAAAAAAATGAAATCAGCCATCATGACATCACCAGTTGGTTTTGGACTTTGCATTTTGAACCCTGAACATAAGTGTTTTGGCCACTACCATGCTTTCTTCTTTTCGAGCCAGAATATTTAGACAAGGGGGTAGAGTTAAGTTATCTGCTAAGGCTAGCAAGCCGTAATGCACAGAGGCACACAGGTGCTAATTACTGCTAAGTAGCAAATTAATATAATAATAGAATTAAACTCACCAAAACTGAAGCACAAATTTATTGTTATTAGATAATTCAATCAAAAACACTCCAAAAGACCTATCAATCAAAGTGGCTGTAGAGTTATTCAGTTCAATTTTTTTAAACTATATAACCAAATATCAACGACAGTCACCTCTTGGTGCTTTAAGATAAGATAAAGACCCTACAGTGTTAGAGAGAAAACTTCAGCATTGAACAATTATGAGGAAACACTTGGTAAGAGCCAAAAGGAAGAACATCCTTTTAACACAAAGAGACCTCCAACAGAACCAGGATCAGGATCAGGAAGGGGCAGCCATCTACTGCAGCTGCCTGGGGAAGAATGGGAGTGGGTGGGTGGGTTAACTACAGGCAAAACACAAGTTATGGTAGTGAGAAGACAAAAGTTAATGTCACGTAGTCGCAGAATATAGAAGAAACGCAGATGAAACGCAGATGAAAGAAGGCAGGAGGACATACCCTCCCAGGGTCCTCACTGTTACTGGAGGCCAAGGTAATGGCATCCAGAGTAAGTGTCTGGCTAGATGTGGTATTTCGATTTTTAGTGATATATGCAATAACCTAAGTTTCGTCTTCATTAATAAGTAGAAAATTACAGGTCATCCAGGCTGTCATCGAGTCTCATTGATAAATATAGCTGGTATCAGCTGGACAGTGATGAAAACGTATGCAGCGGTTTGTAATAATTTAGCTATTGCTATGTGAAATTCACCACAGAGCCAAAAACCATTTATTTGACCAAATTGTAAACATGTTTTTAATGCTGCTAAGCATTCTAACATGGGAGTCTATGGGGATTGACTCTTTTTTGGAGGAGACCTCAAGCGGCCATTAGAGGAAATGCAGTTGTTGACACTTCTACGTTTGTGTAATTTTTCAGCGCCAGTGGTTGCCACATGATCTGTAGCAGCAAACTCCATCATGTTACAGTACCTCCATACTAATGAGAAACAAATCCTCATTTAGAAATAGTCACAGCCCCTCTCATGTTTGGCTGTGTTTTTTTTTTACCTGTTGATGTAGGCATAGCCGATGCAGCCTGTGAAATTCTTGATGCTGCTGGTTGGAGATCCCCCATAGTAGAAAGTCTTCTCAGCAGAATCCGATGAGGATCTCGTGGCTGATGATGGACACTTCTTTCCCTGTGGGTCCTCGTGGTCCACTAGCAGTGAACAGCTGAAGTGAAGAGTTCAGAAGGTTTTCGTTAGCTCTTGATGCACCCCTTTGGGCCAAATCATTCTTTAACATCAGTGTTGGCAAATGCATGTGACGTCTGTTTTTCATCTACCCGGACCCTTCTGTGGATGTTGACATGCAGCACAAAACTTGTGATGGTGCACTGACTGCACCTTAACACCGTGCCAGTGCACAGTGCTTTTAGTCATTCAGCTCACTTGTTGCAAATTATAGCAAGCAAAATGACAATCTCATTGATGCATGCTGTTGTTTCCCAGAATATGAGCAATACAGTGTATGGATTAGCAATTCTTGTGAAAATGGAAAAGTTCCTGCAAAATGACAAATATGACCTTAACCCTGAGCACAGTTTGAGTGAAGACCTATTAGGAGCTCATTGTGCGCAAGTTTGAGTAAAATCTACAAAAAGTAGCAATTCTTGTAAAAAATAAAATGTTCCCTTAAAATGACAAACATGACCTTGACCTTGAACACAAGATTGGGCTGATTATAGTGTGTAAGTTTCACTAAAATCTGACCTACGCTCTAGGAGGAGTAGCGACTCTTGTGAAAATAGAAAAGTGCCAGGAAAACAACACACACATCTTTGACCTTAACTATGAGCACAGTTTGGGTGAAGACTCGTTAGGCAATCACTGTGTTTAAGTTTGATTAAATTTTGACCAATGGTGATTGAGGAGTAGCGATTCTTGTGAATTGTGGATGATGAACACTCCAGTTAGGCCCCCTAGTTAACTGATCAGTTAATCAGTTTGTTAATTACTGATAAGGTTTTAATTTATACACCCTGCTATTTTTAGTATGTCCTAAAAAGACTATTACTTTTAATATCCAGTAGATAAAAAGGCCTTTAGCAATACATTTTATTATAGCTTAAAATCTTAAAAGGTCACCGTTTAGAATTGGGGTTATTTTGCATTTTTGCCACATGCTAAATAACCAAGATCCCTCTGGATGTCTGAGTTCCTCACCTTATCTCTAATGCTGAGCCCAGCCACCCTACAGAGGAAACTTATTTTGGCTGCTTGTGTTTGCAACTTCACTCTTTTGGTCATTACCCTGAGTTCATGACCACACGTGAGGGTTGGAATGCGGATGGACTGGTAAATCAAAAGCTTTGGCCTTTTGCTCAACTCTCTCTTCATCACGACATTCCGGCACAATGGCCCCGTTACTGACACTGTACCAATCCGCCAAGCCCATGTCACACTCCACCTTCCCATTCCTCCAAGATACTTGAACTCCCTTGCTTTGGTCAAAGCATGACATTCAGCATGCACTGGAGTGGTCTGCAGCCAAGTGTGAAATGGCTGGGATGAGAGTCAGCACCTCCAAGTCTGAGAATCTTAAAACCTTAAAACAGAAAAACTGCCGTGCGAAAACGAATGCATTAAATTTATGAAAGGTAACATTTCTTAAAATGTTTCTGTTTAGCAGGATGTTAAAAGGTTAAGTTCATATATGAAGGTTCAACCAGTCTAGTCATTCTTCTTTTGAAGCTCACTGGGTTCTTTATTTATTTAAATGCATGACACTGAGAGGAAACAGGATGTGGAGTCTCAAACACAGATGTGCAGCAAAGACATGTGCCAGCAGTTAAGAAACACTTACTTCTGATTGTTCACAGAGGCCACAAAGAAGTGCGTCCTTCCATCATTGTATTGTTTCTCACGTGATTTGACTTTTGTGCGTCCATTTTTCAGGACCACAGCCCCGTTCTCCAGGTATATGCTGAACTCGTCAGACTGAAGATGAGGAAAAGCATTTCATCAGCCAGCAGCATTACATCATTGCAGTCTTAAAAGGATAGTATTCCTTTAACACTGCAAAACCTTGATTTTGCTTTCGAAAATTTGCATACTACATGGTAAAAGTGGTTGTTTTTTGTGTGTACAAACATAGAGGAGTTTTTACCCCTTCACTGTGGTAGAACAGGAGTCCGCTGGGCTGCAGTGTTCTGAAGCTGAGTCCCCCCTCAAAGTTGTCAAAGGGTGAAATCTTTGCTGTGGATCCCAGGTAGCTCTCTCCAGAGAAATAGGCTTTACGGGACATCTGACAAGGCAAAAACACATTTCACTTTCACAGTTCAGTGACCCTGCAGTGGGAATATCGACTGAGTGGTGAAAGCTGCAGAACCACAGTCAGAGGCGTGCTTGAACCATTGCTGAGATAGTTTGTGCCATCCACTCCTTACTCATATTTGGTATTGATTTCAGAGGGACAGTCACAGTGCGTTATTGTTGAATATGTGAAATGGTGGAGTGGGAACTTACAAAAGACTCCTCAGGGCAGCCGCTGCTGATGCCAATGGTGCCGGGCTCTTCCAGGAGGTTGTAGTCATCTTTCTGGAACTGGAATCCCTTCACGCAGCCCTTCAGGCCGACCGCAGAGGACAGCTCTGGCCTGTGGGACACATGGTTAGGTTAGTAAGCAGGCCACCTGCTCCAAAACTTCTATAAGCTACAGTCCCAAAAAGCAGCAACAAAGTCAACTTTTTGAATACCACAACCTTAAAAAAACCCAAACCTCTGGTAAAAATATTATAGCTTGCCTGCTTACACCTCCAGCAGACAAAATAACATTGTGGTCACCTGATGTGGTCAGTTTTATCCTCCATTCCACAAAAAGTCTTTAGTTTTGAGCTGCGAGCTGTTTGACTTGTAGGTAGTTGGCTAGGTTTATGTTTTGGGACAGTTGCCCTTTTTTGCCTCTGTATGTCACCACAGAGGAGCTTAAATCAAACAGTCAAAAAGTGATCAAAGTGCAGACTTTCAGTTTTAATTCAGGGGCTTTGGCAAAAAAATTGCATGAATTGTTTAGCAGTTTCATGCAATTTTATACATAGTTCTCCATTTTCAAAAGTAATGGAGCAATTGACAGACAAGCAGTTTCATGGCCAGGTGAGGCCTGTTCCCTTGTTATTCCATGACAGACTAAGCAGATAAAAGATCTGGTATTGATTCCAAGTGTTGAACTTGCATTTGGTAGCTGTTCATCAAAACTCTCAATATGAGGTCCAAAGAGATGTCAGTGAGAGTGAAGGCTCACATTGGCATTGCATTGGCTTATTAGGCTAAAAAAACAAAATAAACTTATCAGAGAGACAGTAATAACTTTAGGAGTGGCCAAAACAACAATCTGGAGCATTTTTAAAAAGAAGTCCAGTTCAGCAACTCCAAAAGACCTGGAAGACCATGGAAGACAACTAAAGTACATGATCACAGAATCCTTTCTTTGGCTATGAAAAATGTTTCACAACATCTAGCCAAGTCAAGAATACTCTCCAGGAGGTAGTAGTGTCATCGTCAAAGTCTATAATCAAGAGAAGATCAAATCAATCAATGTAACTACAGAGGGTTTACGACACTCAAGAACAGGAAGGACAGATTAGACTTTGCCAGGAAACATGCCTAGTTCTGTGGAAAATATTTTTAACCATCTAACCATGTACCAGACTGAGGGGAAGAAATAACTATGGAGAAGGAAAGGAACAGTTCAGAAGCATACCACATTGTGGAGGCAGTGTTATAGTATGGGCATGTACAGTATGGCTGCCTGTGAGACAGGGTCACTAGCATTTATTGATGATGTGACTGCTGATAGAAGTAGCAGGAGGAATTCTGAAGTGTGCAGGGTTATACTCTCTGCTCAGATTCAGCCAAATGCTGCAAAACTGATGGGATGACACTTCACAGTGCAAATGGATAATGATATAAAGCACACTGCAAGAGCAACCCAAGAGTTTATCAAGAAAAAGAAATGGGATATTCTTGAAAAGGACATGTCAGGCACTTGCGTAAAAGATAAAACTGAACCCGTAAAGAGACCCACAAACTGAAGGCGGCTGCAGTAAAGGCCTGGCAGAGCATCTCAAGGGAGGAAACACAGCATTTGGTGATGTCCATGGGTTCTAGGCTTCAGGGAATCACAGGCTGCAAAGGATTTTCATCCAAGAACTAAAACCAATCCTTATATTTAAAATGTTAGTTTGTCATATTATTTTTGATCCTCTGCCTGGTCCCAAGTCCGAGACATGAATGGAGGACAGTTATGCACTGGGCTAGTAACCCTCCACAATTGCTATGAAAACATCTACTATATCGAAAACCCATCAAAATTCAGGTGAGCTGCCAAAGACCAAGGTGACTAGGCCATGTATGAAGAGTTGGAATGAAAGCCGAAAGGAAGTTTCTACTCTGATGGAGTCCTCGGCCAAATCCAAACAACAAATCAGAGTGGCAGTGTGGGACATACAAACGATACCCAAGAATGGCAGGACAGCTCAAGCAGTTTGTAAACAGCTAATGCAATTCTTTTGTCTGCAATGTGTCAATTTCCACAACGTATGGACCTAACTTTACATGAAAAGCTGGAGGTGGTGAGAACACCAGCACAGCAGGAGGCATCAGTGATGCTAAATACAGCATGCAATTAGGAGCTTCGGTGAAGGTGGGTTGCAAAGTGGCTTGCAGGTGTACCAAAAGTGTGAGGACATTAAAGCCGCTTAAACAGTGTGCCCTATGTGAGATTTGCCAATCTGGGATGTAGAATGGTATCAGCTGAGTCATCAGACATTATTGCTAAAAAAAAATTACGTGTAACTTAAGCTGCTGTTTCCATTCATTTTCAGTTCGTGAGAAAAAGCACAATAAATACAGTTATATTTTGAGGTATATTTAACTCACCTGGTTTTCAGTATGCTGGAGGGAGCCCCACCTATGTAGATATCTGAGAAAGGCAGGGGAGTTCTTTTGTTCTCCACAGATTTAACGTGACTCTTGTCCACCAGTAGGATAACCTTCTTTGACTGATGGTAGATCACTGACACCTGTGGAAATGTCCCATCGCAAACAGGTATGGTAACACATTCCCATGTTCCAGCTGGAATAATTTAGAAGTATAACTAAAGAAAGAAAATGCTACCTCATGATATCTTGCATCATTTATTTGCCGCATTGTTAAGTTGCTGTACAAAATCTTTGGCCCGTTGTCGAAGCCAAAGTCATAAATTAGGCGCAGAAAGCCATCGTTTAACTCCAAAAGAAAGAACTTATTCTGAAAAGAGAGAAGTTAAATATGCTTAGATTGGCCTCAGTCAGTCATCAGAAATATACGAAAAAATATAAATACATGAAATATATGAAAATTATCAACCTACAAAGGGTTAAATTCAAAGACACTCTGAAAATCAAAGTAAAAAATGATGCGACAGGCGATTCCATTTTGCCAGAATTTCATTGCAGCAACTCAGAAGGGTAGTCAGTAGTTTGTATGCCCTCCATGCATGCCCTCCATACGTTGTCGGGTATGCATGCCCGACAACGTTGGGGCATGCCTCTAATGAGACGACGGATGGTGCCGTGGTGCGTCTCCTCTCAGATCTGGACCAGGGAATCACTGAGCTCCTGGACAGTCTGAGGTGCAACCTGATGGCATTGGATGGACCAAAACATTATGTTCCAGATGTGTTCTATTGGATTTAGGTCATTTGAACTTGAGGGTTCAGTCAATGGTGTCAATTCCTTCATCCTCCAGGAAATGACTGCACACTCCCTCCACATGAGAGCAGGACCGCAGGAGGAACCCAGGACCAACTGCACCAGCGTAGGGTCTGATAATGGGTCCAAGGATTTCATCCCCATACCTAATGGCAGTTAGGGTGTCATTGCCTAGCCTATAGAGGTCTGTGCATCCCTCTATGGATATGCCTCCGCAGACCAGCACTGACCCACCACCAAACCGGTCATGCTGAACGATATTACAGGCAGTGTAACGTTTTCCTGCTGCTCCAGAGCCTTTCCTGTCTGTCACATGTGCTCAGGGTGAACCTGCTCTCATCTGTGAAAAGCACAGGGCACCAGTGGTGGATCTGCCAATTCTGGTATTCTGTAATGAATGCCAATCAAGCTTCAAGGTGCCTGACAGTGAGAACAGGACCTACTAGAGGATATCGGGCCCTCAGGCCACCCTCATGAAGTCTGCTTCTGATTATTTGGTCAGAGACATTCACACCAGTGTCTTGCTGGAGATCATTTTGTAGGGCTCTGGCAGTTCTCACCCTTTTCCTCCTTGTGCAAAGAAACAGATACTGGTCATGCTGATAGGTTAAGGACCTTCATATTGGTTCATTCGACATCCTACATGTTCTTGAGACTGTGCTGGGAGACACAGCAAATATTATGGCAATGCCACATACTGATGTGCCATCCTGGAGGGGTTGGACTACCTGTGCAACCTCTGTAGGGTCCAGGTATCACCTCACATTACGAGTTGTGACACTGACCCTAGCCAAATGCAAAACTAGTGAAAATACAGAAAGGAAAGATCAGGAGGGAAAAAATGTCAGTGGCCTACACCTGTAAAACCATTCCAGCTTTGGGGGTTGTCTTGTTGTCTCTCTTGCGCACCTGTTGTTGATTTCATTAACGCCAAAACAGCTGAAACTGATTAACAACACCCTTTGCTTCTTAACTGAGCAGATCAATATCCCAGAAGTTTACCTGATTTGATGATAGACTGATTAAAAGGTGTTCATTTAATTTTTTCAGCAGTGTATAACACTTTTCTGGTCTTCATGACTACTCCATAAACTTTAATTGCATTTTAACCATACATTCAGCACTTTATACACTTCAAATATTTTATCTACCTCACACCCCTGGCAAATTTAGGACCACCAATTAACCTAACATGCATGTCTTTGGACTGTGGGAGGCCCTAGAGGAAACCCATGCAGGCACAGGAAGAACATGCAGACTTCACACAGAAAGTCCCTAGAACCTTGCTGTGAGGTGATAGCGCTGACCACTGTGCTGCCTGAAGTCAATAAAAGGTTGGACATGGTCAGCAACAATACTTAGGTAGACTGTGGGGTATAAATGGTGCTCAGTTAGTACTAAGAGGCACAAGGTGAGCCAAGAAAATATCCCCTACACCATTACACCCCCAGCAGCCTGAACTGCTAGTACAAGGCAGGATGGTTCCATGCTTTCATGTTGTTTACACCAAATTCTGACCCTACCATCCGAATGTCACTGCAGAAATCGACACTCATCTGATCAGACAACGGTTCTCCAGTCTACTATTGTTCAATTTTGGTGTGTCCGTGAAATTTATAGCTTCATTTTTCTGTTCTTAGCTGATAGAAGTGGTGTCCAGCGTGGTCTTCCGCTAGTGTAGCCCATCTGCTTCAAGTCTGGTTATCTTGTGCATACAGAGATGCTCTTCTGCATACCTTGATTGTACTAAGGGACTGTTTGAGTTACTGCTGCCTTCATATCAGCTTAAAGCAGTCTTGCTATTCTGCTCTGACCTCATCCATCAGCTGCTTTTGGACCATTCTCTGCAAATGCTAGCCATGGTTATTTGTGAATATCCCAGCAGCAGTAGCAGCAGTTTCTGAAATACTCAAACCGGCCCATGTGGCACCAATAACTATGCAACATTTAAAGGCACTTAAGTTGCCTTTATTCCCCTTTCTGATGCTCACTTTGAACTTCAGCAGGTTGACTTAACCATGTCAGCATGACTAAATGCACTGAGTTGCTGCCATGTGATTGGCTGATGAGATATTTGGATTCACAAGCAGGTGAGGAGATGCACCTAATAAAATGTTTCTGCTTCAACAATATTATTATAACTGGACAAACTGACAGCAAGCAATGTGACAGACTATGAAACCAATTACTGTAAATATTTTTTATATAGCTTATTATAAAAATATAAGAGTTAGCAAACAAGCTACAGTGCATATGGTTAGCACAGGAGTCAAAAATAGACTCATGTTAAATTAAGCAGGAGAACAGTGACATCTTTAGACTTACCCCATTGACCATGAGGAAAAGGATACCATCGGCTGCGACTGTTCGCACTGCAATATCAAATCTTGTGACTACACCAAACGGCCTCCTCCTTTCAATATTATTGATGAGCGCATAGCCCGTTCCGTCAAATAGATAGCTTGCAATGCGACTCTGGGAAAATGCCAACTTGTACCTGAGAGCAGAAGTGAAAAACATGATCTGATCTTTAGACAGTTTCAAACCACGGATGTCACTTTAGGTCAACATACAATTTTCCCGCCTGAGCCCTTTTAACATGTACATACATTTAGCCATGCAAAAGTTTACCTTGGGCATGGTGGTGATGCAGCTATATTCATGTTGTGAATGTGTTTGAAATTGTAAAGACTGATCACATCACTGTTCAACGATGCCAGCTCGATACATCCCACAAAAGGTGCAAGGCTCAGAGGAGGTGGCAGCTGGTTTGTGAAAAGGAAACAGTCGCATGTCAGAATTACTAAAAAAAAGATTCATTTTTAAAATAAGGAAATGCAGTTATATACATTACCGTGACATTAGGTGGGACACCACCAAGAATGAACACTAGATTTTTGGGATCGATGTCAAACAGTGAGTCAGTGCCTGGAGCTTTGCCTTTCTGGATGAATTTCTGCTCGTCAGTGGAGCTCTGACTTGGGATAGTTAGGAAGACTTTTCCATGTCTGCCCAGCCTGAAAGCAAAGAGCCAGAAGTCACCAATGTGACCCCAATTTCTTGTTTGAATTTGATCAGTGCCACCTGTTCAGAGGTTCTCAAGAACTTTAGAATATCCATGAGTGTGTAACTATACTGTGGTTAAAATTAAAGGGTGGTGATCAGTTGGACATGAAACTAGATTCTAAAGCAGTTTGGTAAGAGACAGAGGATGTCTACCTATTTATGACCACTCTTTTTTTAAAATGACTCTTAAAAGTAAAAGTCAGTAAATTGGAAAGCAATGAGACCTATATCATTATTATTATTAATATTATGGTTATTATTAAGTTTCATTATAAAGAAACAAAATTCCTGTTAGATGTCAAGACTTAGAGTTTCTGTGGCCTATAAAAAGCACATCCGGCTCATAATCACACACTTTTCACAGGTAAATGTCAAACCCGAATTCCAGAAAAGTTGGGATGTTCTTTAAATTTGAATAGAATAAAAAATAAAAGACTTTCAAATCACATGAGCCAATATTTTATTCACAACAGAATATAAATAACATAAGTGTTTAAACTGAGAAATATTACAATTTTATGCACAAAATGAGCTCATTTCAAATTTGATGCTTGCATGCACTGGTCTCAAAATAGTTGGGACAGGGGCATGTTTACCATGGTGTAGCGTCTCCTCTTCTTTTCAAAACAATTTGAAGACGTCTGGGCATCGAGGTTATGAGTTTCTGGAGTTTTGATGTTGGAATCTGGTCCCATTCATGCCAGATATAGGTTTTCAGCTGCTGAAGAGTTCGTGGTCGTCTTTGACGTATTTTTCGCTTAATGATGCGCCAAATGTTCTCTATAGGTGAAAGATCCAGGCTGCAGGCAGACCAATTCAGCACCTGGACGCTTCTCCGATAAAGCCATGCTGTTGTAATAGCTGCAGTATGTGGTTTTGAGCTGAACCTTTTTTGAACTTTCTTGCTTTTTCAGCCATTTGTTGCCCTGTGCCAACTTTTTTGGGACCTGTAGCAGGCATCAAACTTGAAATGAGCTCATTTAGTGGATGAAGGTGTATAATTTCCCAGTTTGAACATTTGTTTTGGTATCTATGTTCTGTTGTGAATAAAATACTGGGTCATGTGATCTGAAAGTCTTTTAGTTTTCTTTTTGTTCAAATTTGAAGAACGTCCCAACTTTTCTGGAATTCGGGTTGTAGAAGTACATGTTTGGATCGGCTAAAACAAAACTTTCTGTTCATGTTATCTTTCATATTTTTATGTATGTGTTCCAGGTTTTTGTTGAATTTGTGTCCATTTATGATGCTGATCGACTCGGAGTGTGGTACAGCCTCCTGAAAAAGGGCTTTGGCCACACGGTCTACAGGCTGAATATACCAGTACCTGGAGGTACCTCAGAACGTAAGTCTTTGTTTTATAACAATAACCAAATTACACGAGATACATTTTGGAAAAGTCATAGCAAATTTGGGTAACACTTGATAATAACCATCAATAATGCATGGTAAACTAAACTAATATTAATAAATAGTTACTTTACTGTTAAAGGATCAGTGTGTCAGATTTAAGATGATCTGTTATTAGAAATTGAATCTAATGTACATATTTTTGCTTTCTATAGTCTGAAATCACTCCAGGATAATAAGCATTGTGTTTTTGCTCAATTACAAAAAGATTTTTAGATTCCTGAAAAGGAGGGATATCATGGAATTATCAGCACCACCACCACAAATCCTTCGTTCATTGTCATAACGCAAAAAATTTCTCATGCATGACTTTAAATTTTGGCACAGTGGTAGACCTCTGTTAGATCTGGAACAGATCAGATTTTCAGCCATTTTGAAAATACAGATTTGCTGTGATTTTTAAAAGATGTTTACATTTTTAGCCATATCTCTGTGACTATTAATCTGATCTGCGCAAAACAAAAAGCAAATTGATTGTGGGATCACGTACTTTCATGGTGACACCATCCCACTACAACCTCCGCTGTTACCACTCCCGCCCCAAATCCTTTGTGTGAGCATGATAATGCAAAAACTATTTGACTCAGGATTTTGAATTTTGGCATAGTGATGGACATCCATCAGGTCTAGAAGAAGTTAGATTTTTAAGCCACTGGAAAATGCATATTGGCCACTAGGTGGCATTTTGTGTAAAAATTTTACATATCGCTGTAACTATTTGTCTGATCGCCACAAAACAAAAACCAAATTGATTGTGGGATGATCCTATACCATGTCATGTCTGCCACCATTGCGTCTACTTTTGCCACAGCTGAAATCATACTACAATATTTAGAAAGCATTTAAAAAGGCATTAAAACATGTATGAAGAAGTTATGCATGCTCACACATTAAAAGTGTGATTAGCACTTAAATAAATGCCATTCACTATCCGCTATTGTGGGTGAAATGAATCATTAGATTGTATTGCACATTCGTAAGGCGTTTGTTTATTTACAGGAGTTGAGAGTTCTTGTTGTCCAGTGGAAGAAACTGTTTTTGAGTAAAAGCAAAAGTAAAAACCAGTGGTAAATGGACTGGTGCTATAAGTACCACATTCACACACATTTATATCGTGGTTTTTTATATGTCTTTAAACACCTTTTAACTATCATGCATACATTCACGCAATAGTACATACATTGCAGTAAATTTGGGTTCCAGTCTTGACACTCTGACATGTGGACCAAAGAAGCTGGGAATCCAGTGACTGTCCTTTGCATTATGAGCATTATTGTAAAGCTGCAAATGCTTTGCAAACCAACTATCCAGTTGGTAAACATTATTAATTCATGTAAAAGTTGAAACCATCAACCTAATTTTAATAACTATCATTTCATTCATTATTAATAGTTAATATAAAGTGTTACCCAAATTTTATGAATTTTTATATTTGCTGTAAAATATTTTTAAATCCACATGATCACATGGACTTGGTTTATACCATATGTCATATTTAGAAAACAGAAGGTCCAGCATAGCAACACCTCTCTAGTTGGGTATGATGGGTATGGATATGCATAGATGTTGGAAGAAGAAAAGCATCAGATAGGCTTCATGGCTTATTTATACAGGCCACATTAAAGTATATAAGGTACCAAAATGATTTGTCTGCTTTGTCAAACTGCTCCTTGTTATTTATTTTTGGAGCTATCACCATTTATGTGGTAAGCTCTCACTATTGGCCTGAAAGGGTCAGAGCAGGTAATGACTAATGGAACGCAGTGATGTGAATATCGTCTGTTTTGCCTTTATGAAGCGACAGCCTGGCTACTTGTTAATGGTGTAGAAACTCACTGTGTTAAGGAGGGGAAAACAAAACTTACAAGGCTATACCTAAAATGTGCTCATCTCCCTTTCCCCTGGTATCAAGTTGTTCAGTAATAAATCTGTCTGTAGTTTATGTGTCCCATCTGCATTCCCTGAGGATTACATATTCCACGAAGGTAAATTTGGTCCTGACGATATTTCCACAACGATTAATGTCTTTGCAGTTGTGCACTTTGCTCCTTGGCTCTAACCAATTTCCTGAGATACTGCTATGTTATTTTGATTGAAATCATACATTGATTGAGCTATTTCTATTCTGTTCACTTTGATCTGTAACTCATTCAACATGTTTCCATGTATTGAACTAACCAGGTCCACAGTGCTCTCTCTAGGGAGCAGATATCTAACAGTTTTAATGATTAAAAACACAGCCACTCGGTACCACTGTTTTAACATTCTTCAGATAAATTTAAAAGAAATGCTCCACTTGTTTTTGCTTGTGCAGCACCAAAACTGACGGTGAATGCCCTGCCGGACAGCAAGGATATTGCTGAAGGTGCAACCGTCCTGACAACACTTTTTGGAGTTCCTCCGTCCAGTATTCCACCATTTTGGGTCACAATGACAACTTATCCATTTGTCTTCCCCACTGTGTCCCCTTGGTTCATCATCCCAGGTAAAAGAAACGGCTGAAAACTAAAATATAAAAAGTGTGTGTGACCATGATTAAATGACTGTGAAATTTTTCACGCCTAGAATACGTGACTGTAAATGGAGTCGATGACATTGAGGTAAGCACTATATTCAATTTTCATTTTGTTTTTTCTGTTAAACATGTGACATGCTCTTTATTTTATCAATAATTAAATGTTTTTGTTTTTTTCCAATTAAAAATGAAAAATTAGATCTTTCTGTTGCCTTCAACACCCTGTGGACTGATATATATATGAAAGACTCAGGCTGAATTCTTCAGCAAGCAAGGATTCTTAGGTTAGCCAGGTACCTGCTACTTTAGCAGGTAAATGAATGTGGGCAACATTGGCTAACATTAGCCAGAACAAAGTCAGTTTTATTCAGTGAAGTTTATCTGACTGAAGGGGAATTCGGCTCTCAGGGGAAAATTTGAGCTGTTTTTTTTTCTGGCAAGCACTGCTGTGCCTGTTAACACAGTTGAATTGCAATCTATATTATATGAACAAAAGTATTGGGCCAGTTGCACATTACACCTATATCACACTTTCATGAGAGCCCATTCTAAATCCATAGGCATTGATATGAAATTGGTCCCCGACTTTGCAGCTATAACAGCTTCCACTTTTCTGGGAAGGCTTTCGACAAGATTTTGGACTATCTCTGTGGGAATTTTTGCGTGTTCATCCAAAAGAGCATTTGTGAGGTTACATGCTGTTGTTGGATGAGAGAGCCTGGTTTGCAGTCTTCATTCTGGTTCATCACAGAGGTGTTTCTATAGGGTTGAAGTCAGGGTTTCCACTGCTCCAGAGTCCAGTGGCAGCATGCTTAATTCAGTAATTCATGCAAATTCAAGTATTGATCTGGTAATTTAGCAAGCATTTTTCAAATGACCATACCAGTTAATGCTCCCAACAGACAAACAATGCCATATATGTGTGGAGTAGCCAAGTAACAAACTAGCTGGCTGACCTCTTTCCAATATTATCCCTAACAGAATCCTATCTGAGTGTGCGAGCATGAACTAGGTGCAAATGTAATAATTCCACCAAAGGAAGTACAATGTACAGGTGTTTCAGTTGTTCTGTTCTTACTCCTCAAATAAACTTTTGATTTTGAACTTTGTGTTCTCTAGAAAGCCCATACTCGAGGTTCTGAGTTCTCCACAATCATGTTGACTGGCTTGCCTGTAGAAAGCTACACGCACAAAGACATCGTCAGGCTGGTGTGGCATTATTTCCGCAATCAGAATCTTCACACTCTGTGCCATAATGTGATCGTTTTACCACTGCAAAGGAGGGTAAGGAGTAGATACTGAACGCTGACACACAGAGACATTTCTTATTTGTCAAGTTTATTTATTTATGTAAAATAAAGCTTTATTGAGTTTAACTTCATCATCTTTTTCCTTTCTTCTTGCCTTACCTCCAGGCCTTTGTGTATTTCAGCAACTGGGATGCATGCTGCAATTTTGTCCGAGAGCATATCAAAAATCCCATTTCTGTTGGAGGCTGGGTGCTCAGCATCCACTTTGTTTTACAGGACATGCGTCCTGGATCCAGTCAGGTATAGAAACTGGGAAAAATGTTAAAGGATATATGAGGATACTCCATGCTTGTCTTAGAAACTATTCTGGGTTTTTATGCTAAAGACTGAATCTCTTCTAAGGAGCAAGCAGCACACCATCCTGCAGTCTTTTAGCAGGCACACACACACACACACACACACACACACACACAAACACACACACGAGCCATGCAGCAT
>VUQH01031732.1:0-18921 GCA_015106775.1 Etroplus canarensis
ATAGATAGATTAGATTAGATTAGATTACTTTATTGTCATTTCAACTACATATAAATACACAGTGAAATGATATAGCGTTCCCCCAGGACCTGGTGCCCCATACAAGGGTAGCGCCGGCCGGCCAGGGCCCACCTCCGGCCCAACACAACACCCCGCCCGCGATGTCCTCTTCCCTGGCCACCGGCATCAGGCAACGCCGAGGACTGAAGTCCCGGTCCACACAGCAAGCCAAGATCAGAGTTCGCAGAAACCGTTAATCCGCAGCATCAGTACCGCGACAATACTCCCCGCGGAAACCAAAAACTTTGGCTCCCAGACGCTGCCCAGCAGTTCATACAACGCCGCTGGATCATCAGTTAGCGATCATGAAAAACAACGCCACTGGATACTTTATTAATAGTTATGGGAATTAAAGCGCAATTCAAGATATATTGCCCACAAAAACAGTGGTACAAGGATAAAGCAGTTCTGTTTTTCTTGCTACATTGCAAGATGGTCATCTATGATGCAGGATGATATCTGTAATTGAAGGAGGAAAAAACTCAAAAAATGTAAAAATATTGGCTATCGTAATTTTTCAATTTTAATAATATGTTAGTTGAATTATTATTATTGACTTAGCTTTCCTTCTTGCTTCTGCTTGCACTGTCCTCTATTTCCACTCTTGTGAGTGTGTGATTTTGAATCAAGCGCTCAAAGGGTTGATGATTTTGGTTTCCACTTACCTTTGTTACTTTATTTTGTTCTCAAGAAAAATTACAGTGTATGTCTGTGTGTGTGTATATTTGTGTGTGTGTAACATGTACCTTCGGCTGCTCCCTTGTATTCTCCCCAAGGGTGCGCCACAGCAGATTAATCCCCATTGGTATTTTGGCAGAGGTTTTATGCTGGATGCCCTTCGTGACGCAGCCCTCCATGGTGAGAGCAGCTTGTGTCGTGTGAGAAACTAAAAATAGAAAAACAAAAACGACACCTATTTAAGCAAGACTAACATCTTTACACTTCTTGCTACCAAAGTCATAAACTACTGGAGGTTTGTGTGTTTGTGAGGTTTGACTTTCAATTAAAATTTTAAGTTATCTGTATAGTGACAACATTAAGTTGCTTGCACTGGTGTGTGTGTGTGTGTGCGTGCGTGCGTGCGTGTGTGTGTGTGTTTGGAGGTGAAGGTCGTGGCATAAAGAAGCCCCATCCAAACAGCAGCCATTTTAATTTGTTTGACAGGGAAGAGAGGTGATAACCTCCCTCTGCAGCCGCTCACCCGGGCAGCAGAAGTGGGGGAGAAAGAGAGGTAGAAAACAAGGAGAGAGAGGAAACACAAAGGGAGGGAGGGCTGAGCGGAATAGTGATAAGGGGCTGGATAGAGTCAGTAAGAGAAAGAACAAACGAGAGGGGTGAAAACGGAGTGTGTAATATTTGATTTTGGCTCAAGGCTGTATATTTGTCCAAAGGCTGAAGACTGTCAACCAGCAAATCACAGGGGTCGATGGATGGGTGTGTCTTTATGTGTTTCTGAATGCAGGCAAGCCAGTGTGGGTCATTGCTTATGAGGACATTTATGATGAATGCATGTGCGTGAGTGTGTTTGTGTGTATGTTACAATTTCTGGATGTCAGTTACAGTTCTACGGGCCTGAGGAGAATACAGTGGCCTCCCTTAGGGTACTGTTAGTGCCACTCTCATACAGATGTGCTGGGCTGCGACTGTGTCAGTTTCAGTGTGTATGTGTGTTGTTCTCATACAGGAAACTAAACTTATTCCTCAGGGTTTACAGTTCCTAATAGGGTTGGATCTTGACTAGAATTTATCAATTCTGGTTCTTATCAAATCCTTGTTCCAATTGTATCTCATTTTTTGAGCAAGAAAAGATAAAAAACAGTTTATTTTTCTCATATTCGGGCTTCCACAAACAGACGTTTATCATAGAAAGCCACATTTTTGAATGCAGCTCTTGTTTTCCTGCATTGTAAACAGTATTACAAATCTAAGTATGTCCAAGCTTTGCTTTCAGGTAAACTTAAAAAACATATCTTATAACACGTGTGTGTGCACATGCTATGCCTGTTTCTGAATAAGTAATTGTAATCCCTGTTATTTTAAAATCTACCCATTTTTGTATTAAAGTGGCCATTGTAGTCTTAGTGAAGGTGGAATATATGGCAGAATTGGTCAGCTGGATTGCATTAAAGATTACGTGATAGCTAATAAACCTCGTAATATACCTTTGCTGTAAAATATCTTTTTAAAATGCATTTTCTTCCGCTCTGCCAGACACCGAAGAAGAAGATGGAGCTTGGTTGGTTTCCGACAAAGACAAGGAGGTAGGTGGCAATGGCCAGGTTTTTAGTGTGCTCTCTTTCTTTGCTTTTGAAGTGTTTTTGATTTTCATAAGTCTAAAACAGTTATAAATAAACATTTGCATCATATTTAATTGTTATGAACTTGTTACTTTATACTGAAACGATAAAAACAGACTTGCTTGATAGCAGTAAGTCAGCAAGCATTTGGGGAGTGCTAACAGGTCTCAAGTCCTGAACATTACATTTGACAGTTGTATACCGATTTTCCACTTTGATTTAAGAGAAGGCTTCATGTGTAACTGCTGCTACTGTCAGATGGTGGAGCCTGTGAAGCTATTAGTTGTTGTGCCCACTGTTACAAAGAACTGTTATATTGTGAACTTATTGAAATAGCCTCAAACACAAAACACTAAAGTTAAGGAAAAATCCCAATGCAGACAAGTGGGCCTGATGTTGGTGAGCTGTGATATGCAAGCTGCTGTGCACATTTAACAAATTGCAGGTACACAGGCATCACACGTCTTTGACAGGGTATCAATTATTTTGTGCTGACTTCAAATAATCAGTATTCAGTGAATATAAAAATCAATAAGTTGGACTCAATAGGAGGTGTTTTTCAAAGCTGCCAAAAATAATGGATTAATCCTAGATGGCTATTGATGTAGCTGTTTTCTTCTTTTGAAATTAACACCAGCAACTGTCTGAACATTTAATGAGCATGTTGACTATATCAACTAGTAAACCTTGTGACTACAGCTTTATATCCAAGTAATTCTGTTGAGCCTTACACTAACAAGATGATGCCAATGATGTGCTTATGTTGTTTTTTTCAGGCTCAGATCTATAACAAAAGCAAAGGTGCAAGGATAGCAGTACAGTGTGTGCCAATGAGATACTATACAGACAAGAACGTCCACTGTAGAAATTGCAAAAGGACCGGACATCTGTCCAAGAACTGCCCTGAGCCTAGAGTGAGTCCCAATCAGTACACAATGGCTTGTACAGCTCATACATTCCACTTTGTCAGGATGTAAATTTTCTAAATGTGTGTGTATGTGTGTGTGTGCGTGCGCACGCAGAAGTTGTCGCCATGCTTCCTTTGTGGGTCTTCAGGCCACCCAGTCCATGAATGTCCCAATAAGCACTGCAACAACTGTGGTCTGCCTGGACATCTTTACAGTTCCTGCAGTGAGATTGCGTACTGGAACAAACATTGTCATCGCTGCAGCATGAGAGGACACTACTTTGACGTGAGTATCATACCCAGTTTTAGTTTACTGAGAAATAATGGGCACTCGACATTATACGTATTTTTGATTGTTGAACCTCATATTCCTAAACAACAGAAACTAAAAGTTTCCATGCAGTCCGTCTGAAGGTTTACCATCAAGATTTTGCAATTTTGCCTCAGGGATTTTCTGTCATATAGCTACAACAGCAATGTCTCTAATGTTGAGTTATAAAACTTGGTGTTGTTAGTGGAAAAGGGGTTTTATGCATTTGAAGTTCTGGCTGTATGGTGGCCAGTCAAGTTCTTGTACACTAGAATAATGCACTGTCAAGCAAAGACTAGAGAGGCTATTTGCAAAAAGATTTCCCTATGCTGTAGCTTTAATATTTTCTTGCACTGGAAGTAAGAGGGAACATAGAGTATTATCTGCCTATATAGTTTTATCCAGCTATCCTATTTGACACAAGGAGTCCAAACTATATAACAGTACCAAAACTGGACTTATCTGTGCTATGACATGCATGTATACCTGGTTAGAGCTGAGATAGGCAGTGTGTTTTTGGTCATTGTAAAAAAACAAAAAAATCCATAATAACCCTTGACCATATTGTAATTAGAGTGCTCTAAGTGTGAACTGCACTCCTTTACTTCCTCGGTGCTCTGTGTTCTGACTTCAGAAATTCTAGTTTGTGACTGGAGGTTTGGCCAGTCATAGATCATCTCAGATCAGGTGAGTCATAAAAAGTAGTTTTATAACAGAAAAAAATCCCCACAGAAGCAACAAGGCTTGGTGGCAGATTGGGTTAAGCAGAGAACTTTTTCCCATTGGGAGTGAAGAGTTAGCATTTACTTTTCTTAAGCATGGATGAAGGATGAGCATATGTCTGCACTTGTTGGAGAGGTTTAGAACAGAGGGATGAGGAGAGAGTTACAGGAGGAGGGCTGTCTATTTTCAAATACTTCTTTTTTCTTTAGTATATTTTGCCTTCTCTAGCTACTGCCTATTGTGACGTTAATGTGGTTAAATATGCTTTCATTTCCCAAAATTATAATGCAATTACACACAGTAATGTAGAATATTACAAAACATGGCTATAAATTACTGGGGATGCACCAGTACATCAGCAGATATAAGCCGTTTTGAATACCATCAGCCTTTTGGCAGCTATAATGACATTTAGCAATATCAGTGGCTGATGTTTATCTGCTGTGTCACATAATTTTCCCTGGATGGATAGTGTGATGAAAAACAGAAACACTCATATAGATTTCAGTTTTGTTGCAAAAAGAGGGGAATAAATCACAACAAAAACAAGACAAATAGAAAAAAAATATTAGTTTGGCGTCAGCTGTTAGCCATATTGTCATTTTGAGTCAGCAACTTTGCAGTCTGTGAATCCCTAAGAAATATGCATACTGCAGATGTATATATGAGAAATTACTGTAACTGGAAAGTAGACTTTTTGCAGGACAAGAAATGCTCGGATTCACACAGATTCACTTTACTGTATAATAAATGCATGAAAATGTATACAGATGAGTGTTAGGGCTGGAGGTTGTTGTAAAAAAATTCTCATGAATACAGAAACCAATAAGCACAGTAATCACACAAGTATACTTTTGTTACTCTATTTTAATTTATTTCCACTATCTCCCATTCCTTCCCATTTTTTTTTCTTTCTCCCCCCTCTCTCCCCCTTTCTCTTTCAGTAATAATGAGTGACCAGGGGTCAGCAAACGCTGCTGTTCACATTAATTGATACACTTCAGTAATTACAGCTTAGTTATGTCTCTGCCATGCTGCATATTCCAGCTGTGTGTGTGTGTGTGTGTGTGTGTGTGTTGGCAGTGAAGGGTGAATCTAATGACCATCAATGACAATTATTCCACCGCAGCGTTCATTACCTTGCCCATTTACACTAATGCTTTAGAATGGAAAATCCTGTAAGAAGCTGCCTATATCTCTCGACCTCACACCCCACTCCTTTTCTTTCTCTCTCTTTTTCGTTCTCGCGCCCTGTCTCTCTGTCAGTCAGTCATGTACTGTGCTCTGTGTAATGGATGAGTAACCAGGTGAACACCAGAGAGAGAGAGTGTAGGCCAGGACACACATAACCCAATTTTTCTTTTTCTCTTGCCCCTTTTCTCTTTCTCTCAATCTCTAAACCTATTCTTTTCACTTCTTCATCCAGATCCTAGGATTGATCTCATCTTCCCCTCTCTTTTGCATTTTGTTTTTTAACAGCAAACAAGGGTGCAAAGTTGTGTGGTATTGTAATTACCTTTTTCTTGGAACACATCACTTTTTTTTCTTACACTCACAAATTATACTGTATGTATTAGTGTGTGTGTGTGTGTGTGTGTGTGTGTGTGTGTGTGTGTGTTTCAGAGAGAAAGAGAGTCAGGTCTCAGTCCCCTGGGCCTTTCTGTGTCTCTCATTAAAGACAGACGGTTGATGGAGCGCGAGTGTGTCGTTCGCCTCGCCTGTCGCCCTCGACAACAACACACTACCCTGGCGGTCTGGAGGGAGAGAGCAAACGGGAGGGAGTGGGTGTAGGTGGGGGTTTGTTGAAGAAAAGAAAAAAGCTAGATGAATGGTGGAGGAATATGCGGCTGTCGAAATTCTTATTTGTTATTGTATGTATTCAAATTCGAAGAGATCAAATTAAGCCAGAAAAAGTACCTGCTGTTTTGAACAGGATGCTGTTAAAGGTCAGGATTTGAACCTGCACTTAAGATCAAATTCTTTACTTTTTAATGGGATTGGAATCCATATATCATACAAAAATAATGGAGGAACTTTATAGTAAGTAAACAGTGCCTTTTTCACAGAACAGGCTTGAATCTGTCTCCCTCATTCTGTCTCACACACTCTCTTGATTCAGTAGGTATGTAAGTAGATAAATCTTGTTGCCTGCGGCATTTTCAATTTCCCAGTGGGAAGTGGCGGCGGTTTGGAAAGGATGTTGGAACGCTTAAGGAACAGCGTGGAGAAGTCCCGGGGATAATGCTTTAGCCACACTGGGACAAAATGACTGACTGCTTTACTTACGAACTGTTTGAGTGACTGTAGAGAGAGGCATGGATGGAAAATGGTTACTGAGAAGACAAGGTGATAAGAGAGAGATGCAGGAAAAGACTTTAAAGATTCAACCAGGCAAACAGATGAGACTATGGTCTGTCTTCAGTTTCTATTTGACCTCCCACCTCACACTTTCTTGTTTAATAGGCATCTGTCACTAGTTTAACTCTCAGTCCTCTCAGCCTAGTTTAAAAATCTGCTCTGCTCTTATTTTGTGTGTACTGTAAGAATCAGTGATGAGACATACATACAGTTAAGGCCTGTGTACACTCCGTAAGAATGGAGAAATTAGTTCTTACTCCCAGGGCTGCGAGAAAAGAATGACGTCATTCTTTTCTCGCAGCCCAGATTTGGAAGTTCTTGTGGTTATTCTCGACGTATCATCCGGGCAGAACCTTTTTTCTTGTGTAGTATCTGACAACTATTGTGTGATTGGTCAGAAATTTGATGTGGGTGTGGTTTGTGGAAAAGTGGAAATGTTGTTATTCTCGCGTTTCCGCTGGCACCAAAGTTGAGCACCAATGGATAGTTTGGAGGCAATCACAAATACTAACAACAAATCTTCCTCCTTTGCTTCAGACATGCTGTTGTCCTCCTCCTCATCCTCCTTCATCAGCTGAAACTGCCATCTCTGCCATTGTCACTGTGCTGTTGCTGTATTGTTGTTTCTGTTAGAGTCCCAAAAATTAGCATGTGTAACAAGTGCTGCAATGGGAGGGCCCCATGAGAAGTTCTCAGGAGTTCTCCACTTGAGTTTCTTGTGAAGTCCTGGCTAGAATTAACTTTATTCTTGTTCTTACCACCTCGAGAAAATTAAAACATTTCTCTGTTTTTGCGGAATATGTATTAGCCTTCAGGGGCATAAACTTGGGGACACTCACACTTTACTTTGTCATTTTTCCTCAGCACTTTAAATATGAAGTCCAAAGACATGTCAGTGCAAGTGAATGAGTCCGTTCTTAGAACTAAAATAAACCTATGAGAGAGAAAGGAAAAAACTTTAGAGTTGGTCAAATCAACAATCTGGTTCATTCTTAAAAAGAAAAATGTACCAGTCAGCTCACAACACCAAAAGGCCTGGAAGACCATGGAAGACAATTAAAGTGGATGACGGCACAATTCCTTGCTTGCTTAAGAAAAACATCTTTACAACATCTACTCAAGTCAAGAACACTCTTAAGGAGGTAGATGTATCAATGTCAAAATGTATAATTGAGAGACACATTCATGATTGTAAATACAGAGGGTTTACAACAAGGTGCAAACCACTGGTTACGCTAAAGAACAGGAAGATCTGATTGAAACTTGCGAGAAAACAATCAAGAAGAGCCTGCACAATTCTAGAAAAAAAAATGGTCAGATGAAACCAAGATTAACTTGTACCAGAATGGTGGTTAGAGAAAATTATGGAGAAGGAAAGGAATAGCTCATGATCTGAAGCATATCATATCATCTGTCAGACATGGTGGAAGCAACATTATGACATGAGCATGTGTGGCTGCCAGTGGAACTGGGCCACAAGTGTTTATTGATGGTGTGACAGGTGACAGAAGTAGCAGGATGAATTCTGAAGTGTGCAGGGTTATACTCTGCTCAGATTCAGTCTAACGCTGCAAAACTGATTGGACAGCACTTCACTGAGCAAATGGATAATGACCCAAAGCATACTGCAAAAGCAAACCAAGAGTTTTTCAAGGCAAAGAAATGGGATATTCTTCAGTGGCTAAGTCATTCACCTGATCGTGAGCCAATAGAGCAGCTTGTCAGTTACTAAAGACAAAGCTGTAGGCAGAGAGACCCAAAACAAGCAGCTACTGAAGGCAGCTGCAGTAAAAGCTTGGCAGAATACCTCACGGGAGGAAACACAGCATTTGATGATGTCCATGGATTCTAGACTTCAGCCAGTCATTGACTGGAGTTTGATATTTTTTTATCAAACTCCTTAACTTAAAGCTAAAAGTCTGCACTTCAATCACTTCTTGATTTGTGACTTAAGATTGGCTGTTGGGGTGTACAGAGGTTAAAGTGCAGGAAAAAATGTAATTTAAAAAAAAAACTAACTGTGCATGCTGCAAGTTTTTGTTTGCTTTTTTGAGCTCAATAAAAGAGTCTGGGTGGATCTTTTTACTTATTTAATGATGGAATGTGGTTTTTTTTCTCCTTTCAGGCTTGTCCAGAGATCTGGAGACAGTTCCACCTTACAGTGAGTATATTTTAACAGAAACACACTATTATTCACACTTTAACCTTTACGGTCTTTCTTTTTGTCCTGTTTTGATCTCTTGGCTGAGTTTTTAGGTGTTTTTATTCTGCCCCATGAAAAAGAAGATTGCTGTATCGATTATATCTTAGAACATTTGGAAAGTCCCTGTGCTTTTTGGAAACACTGCCATAGAGACTGTCTACTTCTATGTTATCCTGCTACATTCTTTATTACAGTGCAAAAAATGATGTTGTTCTTCTCCACCTGTTGGATCAGGGTTTGCATGGGATTCGAAGTTGCCTCCACGTGCTCTGTTTACTCTCAGACCTTTGGGTCATAAATAAAAGGTCAAGAGTTTGAGCTTTGCTTTAGCTCTTTAAAAAAATTAAGACACTGTCCACTGCTGATCATGACAGATGATAATGTATCTTCTCACTTGTGTTATAAATTCAGACACACCGGAGTAAAAATTAAAACAGGATATCAATTCATGATACAAAAATTGGATCATTTTTGTTTTCTGCAAAACCTTTGACAAATATGTCTTTCTGAGTTTTTGTTTGCTTTTTTAAAATGACATTTACTGATAGTGTTAAAACTTTAATGTGTAAATCTAAATCTGTCTTTGTGTGTCCATTAATGTTACTGGAAATATTGAAGAGGAGCTACCAGTATGATAAAATATTTAGCTTAGCAAAAGAGCTAAAAAGACTAAAACTGTTCTGTAGTAACCTCCATTTTATGTGGAAAGTCCCAAATTTTATGAAGTTTGGGACTTTATGAATAGTACTCATTGCGTGTGTTCAAAGTGCACCATACAGATGTATTATTTCTATTCAGAGTCTCAGTTAAAGCAGAGAAACATGCAAGACCAAGGTAGTGGAGGTAGTGGGTGTGATAAAGCCAGCAGCTTCCTGATCTCAGCCCAACTTTTTTCATGCAGGATAAACCTGATCAGAATAGAATGATATCTTCTCTTCTGAAATTTGTGTGAAACTAATAATACAAACAATATTTTAACAGAACATCTGTGAGAAATGGCTTTTTGGTGGACGGCTATCAAATCAACCAAGCATTGATAGTTATTTTAGCAATGTGACAAACCATGTGCGCTTTGCAAGAGTGTTGTTGAGGCAATGGTACAATAAGTCAGTTGTGACAGGTATCGACCTTGCCCTGTAGCAGATAAGTGAAGCATGGTAGAAACAAACACATCAAAAGATTAAGGAAGTGCTAAAAGTTATGGGAAACTTGTGTTTTCTTCTTTTCTTTCGTTCTAAGTGCACATGTGACATCTGTGTGTGTGTGTGTGTGTGTGTGTGTGTGTCAAAGAGTAGAAAACTGTTTGACAGTCACATGGGCCATATGTCAGTGGGGAGGCATTTGCTTATTTGTGTGTGTTTATCCAAAATCTGAAAAGATAACTAGTTTCCTTGGCTCCTTACTTCCATGTGTGTGTATGTGTGTATATGAGTGTGTGTGTGTGTGTGTGTGTGTGCATCTGAGCGAGGGGGTGATATAGACCTCAGCCTAAGAGAAAAGAGCAGCTTGTTTGTCAATTAAAAGACGTGATAAAGCATGAAATGGGCTGCCAACACCACGCGGGACGAGGGAGTGAGAGAGGGGGAAGAAGAGTGTGTGTTTGCATATATCTTGGCGTGCACTTTGTGTATGTGTGTGTGTTGGGGGAGGTCTGTCACTCTCCTCTATGGAGATTAATTAGCAAGGGCTGTCTAATGAAAAGGCAGCATCGTTAGCGCTGGGGTAGCACGGCGGGAGAGACGGAGAGAGGAGGAGGAAGGAGGAGGGAGCGGGACAGAGAAGTTCCAGGGGAGATGCTGGCAGAGAAGATGGGAGTTGAGTTTAATTGTTGCTCCAGTGTTGGCGGATGAGCCTCTATGATTTACTGTGGAGTTTCACTTTGAACCACAGATGAGAGAAGAACATGCTAACGAAAGTGTCTCTGGTCGCCTTGCAAGATGATGAAACCTTTTTTCTTTGCTTCTGTGTGCGTGTGTGTGTTTGTGTGTATGATGGTGTGCTTTAACGGGTGGAGGATTGTGACCCAGGTCTAATTGAAGTATTTAAGCCATTTAAGCACTGGGAACAGAAGGTCGTTACAGATCCAAACTGGCATGGGGGTTAAGGGCCTGCACAGACACAAACACACACTCACAGATACAAACACACCCACACACATGCATACGCAGAGCTCCTTCTGTTTAAGACAGACTCATTTTATTCATGATGCTGCTTATGACCCTGAACTCCCCAATGTGAGAAGGTGTGTGTGTGCGTGTGTGTGTGTTCGCTTTGGGAGATGTGACTCTGTCACCTTCCGCTGGGCTCAGCCAGGTGTGAAAAGGCATTCTGTCAGACCTCCCTGCTACTGGGTCCATTTATCCTTCGGTGTGTGTGTGTGTGTGTGTGTGTGTGTGTGTGTGTGTGTGTGTGTGTGTGTGTGTGTGTCGGGTCCGTTTATCTTCCATGAGTGTATGTGTTGTCTGCCTGCACCTGGCCCTCAACTAACAAACTCCTCCAAACCACACAGTATAGACCACAAAGCCCTGGGGTATTTACTGAGAAAGTACAATACTGACACACATGGACACACACAAATACACACCCACACACACTGCTTCAAATATATAGAGCAGCAAATGAGGTAAAAAGATATCCACAACATTTTCATCATGCCTGTGTCATATGGATTTGAACAAATATTTTTACACAACTGTAGTATTTATGTAAAATTTTCCCTTTTTGTTTTAAAGAGCAGGGTTTACTTAAAAAACTCAGTCTATCTTTTCTTTCACACTCCTATCTTAACTCCACCCCTCCCACCTCCCACAGGCACCCTGTTTTTCTCTTCGTTCATTCCCATAGAGGCTTACAGTGTGGGGTCACTACTTTTCACGCACCCCCATCTGAGGTCCTCCTTCCATCTTACTGTGTTCTTACATTTCTCACCTAATACTGTATGTACTAAAAAAAGCATGGAAAAGCCCCCAAATACTCATAACATCTGAGCATACTCTGGCTGAGATTGGCTAGAAGTGCACACTTCTACTGTCAGCATGTTTTGTTTTTGCTTTCTTTTGGGCTTGCCTTCATTTTCTTGAATGCCTTACAGCAATCCTGCCAGATTTGAACATGCTTCCTTCACTCTCTTGGTTGCATGACTTTGTTATGTGGAAATATCTATGATTACATCTGCTCCTTGGTTTATATACAAATGATTTTTCTCTTAACCAAATTGCCTTTTGCCTCCTCTGCATTGGTTTTGCACTTTAAGAAAGTGAAAATTAATGACAGAGAATGACAGAGAGTGGACATGGCATGGCACCAGAAACCTGAGTATCACTGTTGACATTGTGGACTTTTTTCACAAGCTGATGTCATGGGTTTTCTGTTTAGCCACAAGAAGACAAAAGTAGACTTGAATCTAGTGTAGAGCTGCAGCTAAAAATCATCCTCCAAACTGATGAATGTGTAATTGATTTTATAGATTAATAGATTTTAAGTGCCTTTGGTGATTCCTTCAGCTTTATGGCATTAATATGAATAATATTAATATAGAATGGCAGCAAATCACCACATATGAGAAAACGGTGAAATTTTATAGTTAAACCCGATAATCAGCTTTAAATGACCACTCAAATATCAAGTTGGCTTTTTGACTTCATATTTGCTGACCACATGTATTATTCAAACTGAACAGTCTTTCTGACAAAGGACAGAAAAGACTTCATAGCTTGTTCAGCTAACAGTTCGAGGAAAAAATGAGGAAAAAAGCACGAGGGGACAGAGAAGGACAGGGGTGCTAAGACAGAGGACATGAAGGGAGCAGTAGGAGAAGATAATGAAGAGGAGATGGATGGCTGCAGGGATGATCAAATGGATAGTGAGGTTTAGTGGCCTGTTATCTGTACACTGGCTGCTTTAATTCATGTAAATATCATGCATAAATGTGTGCATGCATACACACAACAAACATAGAAGTCACAGTCACTTTTCCTCCCGCTGCCTAGACCCTACTCTGTTGGGTTAAGACCAGAGCGCCACCCTCTGGCTTCTGCAGGTAATGAAGGCTTCCTTTCCTTGAACCAGTGAGATACCATGAAGTGGGTATTTTCTTCCTTTTAACTTTTGAGACTGAAAGTGAGTTAAACCTTCATCAGACTTGCTGTATGCCTTTTTAGTGTCTTTTTAAAATAGCTATATGTGTTGAGTGGTCATATGAAACTAGTTTAAACTTAGCTCACCTGCATAGCAGAAATGTATGTATGAAAAGGAATAGAGAGGGGAAGGCAGTGAGAGAGTGGTGTGTTATTGTTAGAAATGCTAAAAAGGGAGCGGTGATTAAGAGCGAGTGCATTAAATGGCAAAAGAGACATGGAGAGTGAGCATAGAGCATGAATTGGAGCACCCAGCAGCTGATTGGTGCAGGTATATCAGTGTGTGAGCATTGATTGGCCTCTCTTTAGATAGTAATAGTGACACCTGTACATTGGTGTTTATTGATCGGTACCTCTGCCAAGGGTGGTTGTGTGTGTATATCAAGCATTTTTTCTCCTCATGGTCATATCAGGGTGTGTGCATTGATCTTCTCCTTAGGGACAGTGTGTAAATGTCTCGGGGTGCCTGCGAAAAAACCACTCCATGACCTTCTTGTTCGAATCCGAAATGAAGCTGTTTTAACTCCCCTTCTTTTCACCTGACTGCCTTTCTTTCCCCTTTCATTTAGCATGTTGTACCTTTTTATACGTTTTTGTCTCTGTCTTTCTTCAGAAGGTATGCTCAATTCACACATGTCTTTGTTAGCCCAAGGTTAGGACATTCTGCTGCTTAAATCCTCTTATTTCTATAGGGAAAAAAATGTCTTGTTAACACAGTGGACTTTTACAGGTTGTCTGTGTCAAACTAAATCACAAAATATTTCAGCAGTCCTCATTTCCTTTTCTTTGTCTGTGTCAAGTTAAACATAATGAATAGCTGCAAATAGCTTTACTCTGAGTAAATTGACCACAAAAAGCCATTTTAAAAAATATTTCTTCAATAAATGTTGTCTTAGTTAACATTAAAATCCTTGCCCTATTGTCTACAAATGACCTCAGTGAGATAATTAGGCTGAAAAATAGTTTTAACATGATTAATGTGCTGTGTATGATATTTTAGCTTCAGTGATAAACTGGCTACCACTGTTATTGTTTCTGTGGAGTTAATAACATAGGTCTTTTCTCCTTAAAATGAATATACTTACTGGATGTTCTTAGGCAAATTGTACATTGATTATGTGTGTAATATGATTTTTAAAATGAGCTATGGAAGGAAAGACATGGCAACTGCCCTGAAGTATTTATTAAGTTTGAATTTACTGACAAATGTGTTAAGCCATTTTTTTCGTTCTTAAAGAGATATAATAAATGCTTTATTGCAGTGGTATTAGCTACAATGAAGGATTATAAATTCTGATTATTTTACAGTGACTGTATTTTGCAGAAGACATGTAAGCAGTATATTAAATTTTTATGAGATTAAAATGCCACATGCATTCACATTTAATAAGCTGACTTGAAATTCTTCTCTGTGATTTGCAGACCATCATATAAAAGTAAAAGTCTTGGTGTCCAAATGAGACAAAACATCACTACATTAAGCATTTGTCCTCCTCAGATCAGATGTGTTAAAAACGAACGAATAACTCTGATTGTATGCATGTATTCCTTTTACTTAAGCCTTACTTCTGTCGCTGAGATCTGCCACAAGGTTTTGTGTGCACTGTGTGGAGACAGAGTGCCATGCAGTGGTCAAATGGGCAACTGCACTCCCATCCTGCAACATAGTGAAGGGAGTAAATTTTAGTCAGATCAAATATCTATTATTTAATGATAACTAAGACACATAGTAAAAGCAATAGGACATTTTCTGTGAATTTTTGTTTTTAAATTACAGGATAAAATCCTTTATGTCTTACAGTATACGCCCAACGTGCTATATGAATGGGTTTCTTTGATTTATCACAGCAGCACTGCGTTATAATGTGGAGAAACCAACACATATTTGTTCAAGTTGCACATCTCAATCTCATTGATCAAATGTGGAGTTGAACGTATTTACAAAGAAAGTAAAGGGAACAATTTGGAGGTGTTTTTTTTCTTTATAAATTAAGGTAATATGTTTACTGAAGATGAAACTGGGTTGAATGTGGCCCGTGATATAAAATGAGTTTGACACCTTTGTTTTAGGTGATCAAAGATGAACACAAATAAGAGTGCTTTTATTAAAACATTCTACTTATGTATCTCATTTATTAGTGATTTTTTGCGAAACAACATATAAACAGTCACATATATAAACAAATGAAGAGAGTAGACAGTCACAGAAACATTAATTATAGCAAGAGGGTCATGACAATATAGTGACAGAGGAAAAGGACAAAAAAGGGTATACAAATACATAAATATTATTTCCAGCACATGAGACACTCTGAAAAATAACATACAATATGAAAATTAGAACATACTCAGCCGAAGGTGTTATTGTTAATACTCTAGTTAAAGCAGTTTAGACAATAACTTGCCATAGATTGCGACAAACCTTCATAAAACTCCTACTTATTCTTTTCTTTCTGATGAACTTGAAATCAGGGGTTGAAGTTTTGACCTTTATTCCATTTCTTGTTCTGTTCTTCCTTCTGTTTGGCTGACCTCTTTTTTTTCCCCATACTAGAATGTGCTCAATTCAAACTGTTCTCTGTAAAAATCCTTTAAATCCACGTCTATTCAGTGAGCTGTTTTTGCTGTCTCATCATTGTACAGTACAGACTGTCCAGTCTTCTCACCTCTGTCGTGTCAAAAGGCTCTCAACCCTTTATTCTACCTCAAACTGAGACACCAATGGCACGGGAGGAAGGGGAAGGTATTTGTGAAATGAAATGGCTTTTGTGTGTCTTCTGAAATAGTCAAAAGGGTAGTACAGCTCAAAAATGAGTAGAGGGCAAAGTATGACAATTAATTTCAGTTCAGTTAATTTTTTTTGCTATAGCGTCTTATATCATTTGTTATTGTCAGCTCTTTCAGTCATTGTTAAGGAATGCAGGCATCTTCTGGTACAGGATTTTTTTTTTTTTTTTTTTTTTTTTTTTTTTTTTTTTCTGTTTTATGTCTATAAACTGAACATATTTGGTTTGAACTTGTTGATCAGAGAAACAAGCATTTTGGAGACAATGTACTTTACTGAAATTATGTTTGACAATTTCATAATTTTCTAATATCCTCAAAGCAAAAACAGACTAATTAATAATTAAATCAACACGTAGTTGTATACTGAATCATCACCTGTTTAAAAAGTAACAAGCTGTAGTAATAATAAAATGTATCAAGACTTTTTAGGATAAAAAAATGAACAAAAGCTTATAGGGTCCTTATCAAACCTTGCACACACTTTGCTGTACTTACTAAGAAGGTCAGGGACTCTGTATTTAGGAGTTTATTATTGGGTAAAAGTGTCTTCAAATAATCTACAGGATGCACATGCAGGACCATAGGAATGTACACAAATGCACATGCTCACACACATTCACACAGAGGTGCAGTGTTATCAGAGGTCTTGCAGGCTTTGCGGGTCATTGTGACTTTCTGCTTAGCTGGATGGTGTCGATTTTGTTGTGTGTGTGTGTGTATATGTGTATGTGTGTGTTTCACTGCCTGAGGTTGTAAAATCAAGTTTTAAAATACTGTCCACAGCCTATGAAAATTGCTCCATCTGTATATAGTAAATCTAAATCCCTGTCTCTCATGTCCATATGTGTTGTTTATGGGGACTGTATTTAATTAAAACCCAGCCTCACACTGGCCTCTCGGCTCAGCAGTGAACGCTAAGAAAAGAAATCATACAACTTGAGTTTGAATAGATTAGCTTGTATCCTCTGTTCCGCCTTCCACGGTGTGACCAGATTACCGCCACTTGCTGCCTCAAAAGGGGGGTTTTCTCCAAAGGTGGCAACCCACCACCTCCCAGCTCTGCATCACATTATCATTACATTCCAGGAGCATTTTTTCTCTCTAAAGAAAAAAATCAGGACTCATACTGATTGTCTTCAGACTGATTGACCGACTGACAGGAGGAGATAGGAAGAGCCTCTGGGAATTGCACTGTGTGAGAGTATGAGTCCTCACAGGGTGTGGGGTTAGGGCTTAGGTCTTTGTGAAATGGCAAACACAAAGAGGGCAGGAATCACAGCTGGTTATTTGGAGGATCCACTTCCTCCTCCTCCTTGTCCTCCACCTCCTTCAAAGCCTACCTAACTACAAATATGTGCACCTCAACCTTAAACCTGTCTCCTAAAGCAGACTGATTTTTGTCTTTCGTGTTGACAAGTGACTGTAAACACTGTTTCATGCATTTTTAAATAATAATTCCACAACAAAAGGAGGATTAATGGCTAGGTCTGCAATTCATTCATTGTATTCTGTCTGGGAAGATGTACACCTAATAGCCATTTCATCTCACTGATTCACAACAGTCTAATTAATCCTCCCTGTTAACCTAATATGTACATAGTGGCATGTTGCTCGCACACACACATACACACACCACTAAGCTCTGTTTGTTTTGGTATGAGCCCAGTAGTCTTGTGTTGTGAAGCTGTTCTCTATGATAAAGCATGCAGAGTTGGTCCCCTGTGGGTCCAGTAACATATGCAAACCTCTCCCTATTGCAGCAATAACATATGCAAAACAGTGCTGCTGGCCCTGGCCCCTATGCTCCCACCACCCGTTACTGTTCAGATCCCGCCCCCTCTTCTCTTACACACACACAAGCCTGTTTGCTTCTCGGATTTTATTTGATAACTGTGTGTGTGTGTGTGTGTGTGTGTTCCTTCAGATTGTAGTCTGTAACAGTCTGAGCTTTGTGTTGGCCGAAGGATTATCACAGCTTTGCCACCAGCAGCTAAGGCAAGGAGCAGAGGCAAGCGGGGCTTAGAGAGACACGGTGTATGTGTTGGGACAACTGTGGGAAAACACGTTTGTGTGTGTGACAGGGAGAGAGTGCTCATGTATCTGTATGTGCATGCATGAGAGGCCACGGATGGCTGGTTGTCTGTGTCCACACAGTGAAGCCCTTAGGACCTTCTCAAACACCCTCCTACACGCTAACACATGAACACAACCCCTAAACCAAACCGTCAGTCCTCTTCCCATTTTCAGTCCTTTTTTAGTGGGACTAGCATTATGTGTCCGATCAGCTCCAGAAGCTCTTTATGTTGTAGTAGTAGAGTCTCTCCTGTTGTCAGAAGACTATTAGTTAAACAGAAGTCTTTAATGGATCCTCACACTCTTTTAATGCCTGAAATCAAGTTAATGAATAGACGTGGAGGGTGTTGGGATCTTGTAATTGACAAAATAGTAAGAATTTCATAGGTCAGTGTTTTTTCCCACACATTTAACGCAGAAGATTTTTTTCAGACTGCCCTGCAGTATGTTTAGTGAATTTCTGAATCATTATACCTCATTTGATCTCTTAATAAAAGGGGAAAAAAATCTGTAGTTGAGCTGTGTACAATCAAGTCTGAGAACCACTGATAAGTAGTGGTTAAAGCAGAGCTTTCATTACAACCACAGAACTGCAATGTTAAATTTATACACTTTTTTACACTTGTTTGACTTTGATGAGATTGTTTTGACTTAGGTTTCATGTCCTTTTTTCATGATAATTTGACTTGCATTTCAAAAATTCATTAAGATTGTATCTTCAGAGTATCTTTCCCTTTTCCAATTAAATCTGAAACTGATTGTGGTGGATAGTTTTTCTCACCAGGTGGCCTTTTTTATGCAGTATGAAAATTTTATGTAACCCAGAGAATTTCTTAATAGGGACAACTCCTACATATATCAGTTCACTTCAGTTAAGAATACTTTATTAATCGAGGGGGGTCAGATTTACAAGACAATAGATATACAAAGCCATTTTCATAAAAGTCAAAATCTTTTCTAAAATGCAATAAAACAAAAATCTTTGATATGTTTTTTTTTTTGCCAATATATTTATTGTCTTTTTCAAAATTATTTCACAAACACATAACATACATACATACATATAC
>VUQH01031733.1:0-17546 GCA_015106775.1 Etroplus canarensis
TGTGTGTGTGTGTGTGTGTCTGTGCATGTGCGTGTGTGTGAGACATTTCAGATTCGGTGTCACAAGTATTGGCCCGAGGACAACAAGCCGATGTCAGTGTTTAGTGACATTCTCATCTCAAAGGTGTCAGAGGAAGTCTTTCCCGACTGGACTATCAGAACCCTCAAAGTAGAAAAGGTATGTAGTTAATAACCCCTCACAAATGAACACTCACAACACTTTGATACACATACACACATTTACAGAGCACACATGACATGTAAACAATATGTGCAAGCATCAGTCATACTGAATTCTGTTTTATTCAGCTGCTAATTCAAGCTTTTTGGTATGTTTATTGTGTTTAACTTAACTATAATTGCTGTAACAAAGGCATTTTCCAACTTTGGAATAAATAAAATATATTGTATCTTAATTATTTATAAATAATATAATAATTAATAAAACAATGTTTTATGTTTTTCCTAGTAAACCACTTGGAGTATGTGGAGACTAATTTTATGCAATGTTTTATTTTGCTCAAAAGTAATTAATAAGATTAAAAAAGGAAAAAAACAACTAATTAGTCCATGTGATGATACTTCTCTAGCCCTTCTAATGAACAAATCCTTGAAAATAATTATTGTAAAACACAACACAATTGTTGTAATTTTGCCCCTGTATCCCACCACAATGGATTTTATATCAGTCAAGATTATATTGTAGTGCAGACTTTTAGCTTTAATTCAAGTGATTTAAGAAAAATATTACCTGAACTGCTTGGAAATTACAACCATTTTTATGGATAGTCCCCATTTTCGGAGGTTCAAATGCAATTGGAGAAACAAACATAATTTTAAATATATGGCTTGGTTATAATACGTGGATAAAAATCTTTTGTATTTGATGACTTTCTAAAGTCTAGAACTCCTGGACATCACCAAATGTTGTGTTTCCTTCCTTGAGATGTTCTGCCAGGCCTTTACTGCAGTCACCTTCAGTTGCCGCTTGTTTGTGGGTCTCTCCGCCTTCAGTTTTGTCTTTGAAAAGCTGCTTTATCGGGTTGGGATTAGGTGACTGATTTAGCCATTGCAGAATATCCCATTTCTTTGCACTGAGAAACTCTTGAGTTGCTTTTGGAGTATGTTTTGGGTCATCATCCATTTGCACTGTGAAGCTGTCCAATCAGTTTCACAGCATTTTTGCTGAATCTGAACAGAGACTATAGCCTTGTACATGTTAGAATTCATCCTTCTACTTCTTGTCAGTAGTCATATCATCAATAAACACCAGTGACCCAGTTCCATTTGCAGCCATATGTGACCATGCTATAACTTTGCCTCTTCTGTGGTATGTGGTATTATGAGCTGTTTTTTTCCTTCATACTTTTCTTTTCCCATCATTCTGATACAAGTTAACTTGATTTTATCATTCAAAAGAATGTTTTTCTTGAACTGGGAAGGGTCTCGTAGATGTTTTCTGGCAAAGTCTGTTCTGACCTTCATGTTCTTGAGTGTATCAAGTGGTTTGCACCTTGTTGTAAACTCTCTGTATATAGATTCATGAGGTTATCTTGACTGTAGACTTTGACAATGATACACCTACCTCTTCCTCCATGTTCTTAACTTGGTTCAGTATTGTGATGGGTTTTCTTAAGCATCTGAAAATGGGGGACTGTGTAAAATGGCTGCAATCCTTACATAATTAATATGATGGCTTTGGTAAACCCCTAGAATTACTGCTGAAATCTACACTTTAATCACATCTTAATTGTTTGAACTGAAATCCACTGTGGTGGGTTACAAAGACAAAATTACAAAAAGGGTGTCATTTTCCAAAAAGTTACGCATCTAACTATATTTGTTTATGATTACTGCGGGAATGATAGGGAAAACTTGATGATTAGAAGCTAAAATTAGTGCATTTAGTATTTCAAAGACCTTTAGTACTAGCACTGAGCATGTCTGGAAACAAGCCATTAAAATAATCAAGTTATGGTGAGTTAAAGAACATCAAGTATGGACTGCAAAGACAAGATTGTTTGCTTTATTAAATGGTGTAGGTGAAAATAGCACTGTTGGTGTTGACTCTAAGGCGCTGATTAGAAGAGACTGTTGAATCTAAAATAATACTGGGACTCTTTGCTATCAGACAGATACATAGCTACTGTTAACAAGCCACACTGCTGTCTATATCGAGCTCTGCCAGTAACCTCCCTCTCTGTTTTAGAAAAGTTTGGAAGCAGGAAATCACTTTACTTCCAGCTGACAAGGAGGGATCTAATTTGAGAAGGGTTATTCACCTTTACAGGCATTAACTTATGATGTCAAAAGCAGCACTGAGAACCAGTCAGAATAGCACAGAGACAGCTGCTCATATTTGGACAAAAATCTGCTGAGAAACAATCTTTTCAGTACTTTAAAGTACTTTTGAATAGAAGCAATTGTCTGAGTTTGGCTGCTAATGATTAAAAACCACGGATAAAGGTTTCCTGTCTTAATAGAACTTTAACATGAATTTTAAAACTAGTGGGGCCACTGCAAGTTCAAAGTAATAAATCATCAAACTTCAGAGTTATAGGTTCTAAAACTGACCTGATATCTTTGAAAAGATCTTTATATCAGTATGTAATAAAGCTGATAAAGAGATGAGGCAGGTGGTTGGCTTAGCAGCCAATGCTAGCTTAAGTAATATTTGAAGAGACACAAAACTGCAAAACAAGCGAGCAGAAAAAACACAAACATGAGCACTAAAATAAATCTATGAGGTGGCTGCTTTTCAGTAACCAAACAGAAACAGAGGATTAGATTTATTGTTACTCATTAAGTGGTTTAACAGCACACTAAAGATGCTTGTAATCAGCAGACACTCCAATGTGAGAGGACGAAAGCTTTCAGTGTTTGAGATCTCCTACAGGCCTGTTTGAGAGTGCATGCTTCTTAGTAAATCAGGGTGTAGACCAATAACTTCCTGTTATGTATGTTGTAATAATTCCTCTCTGTAGCACGGGCACTACATTTTAGTCCGACACTTCAACTACACATCATGGCCTGAGCATGGAGTTCCAGAGTCCTGCAGTACGCTCATTAAGTTCGTCAAAGCTGTCCGAATGCACAGGCAGGACAATAGTACTATTGTTGTCCACTGCAGGTATGATATCAACTTGGTGGAAGGGAGACTAACATTGAATGAATTAGACTCCTTTAATTTAAGATCACTTTGTTTATCATTTTATTCTCTTTTTGGTCATTAAATGGTTTTTGATAGAACAGATATATCAATAAATGCTTTACTGTCAATGATGTCATGTCCTCTTTTGTGGTATACCCACAAAAAAGAAATAATTAAGTATATCCTTGTGTGTAGTGCAGTAGTGCAGCAGAGCTTAAATGTTTTCTCGTATTTTCCTCAGTGCTGGTGTGGGAAGAACAGGTGTGTTTATTGCTCTTGATCACCTCATTCAGCACGTCAGAGATCACGACTTTGTTGATATTTATGGACTCGTGGCTGAACTGCGCAGCGAGCGGATGTGTATGGTACAAAATCTGGTAAGTTTACCATAAGTGAAGCAGTATGTTGTGTATTTGCACCTATGTTTCATAACCTAGAGAGAATAAATAAAAGCCAATACACTTTAGAATCACCAAAGAATCACAAATGGCAATGTAGCTGTCCTACTTTTTACCTTGCTTTGTACCTTCCCTATCAGAAAATGTTAGGAAAATTTTAGTATTGACAAAGGGAATGCTCTGGCAGTGGATTAAAGGCAGCTGCTGTGCAGGATTCCCCCTTTTTGAAACAGCTCGAACTTATCCTGAATTTACCCCAGTGTCTACTTAAGGATTGCTGGTTTATCTGTTACTGCCTGTGTAGACCCTCTACCTAGTTCCTGTGCTTGTTTTATTGTTTCTAGACTTTCTTCACATGTCTTTGTGTCCATGATCTGACAATGGAAGTTAAATCTGCATTGTCTGCACCTACAAGAGCTGCTTGCTGAAGGCATGATTCTTTGAGACTGCAGTCTTCAGTATGCCAGGCTAGCTATTAGTCTAATGCTGGAGGCCATCATTCACATTGATTATTTTACTCATAAATGCCCTTTCTGAGATACTGGAGCAGAGTGCCTTTTTCAGATGGCTTTAAAAAGCCAGCAGGCTAATCATATTATCTGATTCACTTACACATTAGTGCCATCAAAGGCAAATGTTGAAATTATTGTACAAGTCCATCAGTCCAATGGCAGTACCAGTTTCTCGCTGTATTTTGCAGTGCTAGGAAAAAAACATGAAATGACAATGACCATCTTGCAATGCAGTCATGGGAAAGAGTACATGTTTAAAAACCTGATACTCATACTTCATATAGAGATTTGCAAAAGACCAGAGCGCAAACTAAGAATAGGTAAGAGGTGTTTTGGCCTCTGTTATTCTGGCACCCTTTATTCAATATTCATGGTTTAGACCACCCAAATACACTTAGTCCAAACTATACATCTGCAAAATTTCCTAACTAACTCTTTCCTAATTCTATCGTGCACAGTTAAGACGCTATCTTGTTGACACTGTCACAGATACAAGATATAATTTGCACATCACAGTTCATTCATCCCTCCATTCATTCATTCATTAGCTTAGCCACTTACCCAACTTAATAAGGATTCTGGTCCTTCACAGAGCTAATACAGAGACACAAGCAACCATTGACACATCCACACCTGCAGCCAGTTTAGAATCACCAGTTGACCTAACAAGCATGACTTTGGACTGTGGAAATAAATCGAAGGACCCTGAAGAAATTGTAGTTTCTGCCTGGGATTAAATAAAGTATTTTGATTCTGATGATTCTGATTCTGAAACTCATGTAGGCACTGGGAGAACATGCAAACTCCAAAAAGAAAGGTTCCAGATGACTAAGAGATTCAAACCCACGACCACGAGGCAATCATCACCCAACTGTATCACAGTTTATTTTAGCAGTTACTTCTTTTGACGTAAAAGGAAAAAAAAATGAAATTAGCTCTGTTAGGTTTGTATTCTGAAAAACAAATCAAGTGATATAATCTTCATTATATTCATGCCACTGAATGTGCTTTTCCCGCTGTTTTGTTAGGAGTATATCATTGTTCATATCAGCATCTGTTCTGTGTGTGATTAATACAAAATAACATATGGTCTGAATCATCAAAAATCTGTCTTTGCATGTGTGTGCTGTCAGGCCCAGTATATTTTCCTGCACCAAAGTACGCTGGAACTTCTAAACAACAAAGGCAACAGCCAGTCCATCTGGTTCGTCAGCTACTCTGCTCTGGAGAAGATGGACTCCCTGGATGCCATGGAAGGTAAATATATAAGCATATACTGTACTTAAAGAAGCATACTGTCCGTAGTGCAGCGCTCACCCCAGACTGTATTGCTCCTCAGGCGATGTTGAACTAGAGTGGGAGGAGACTACTATGTAAAAAACTGACTGAAGAGTACCTGTGAGAATTTTTGGAGCGTAACTGGCATGTGACCTTTGGAGAGACCCCAGAAATGTCTGTCTCCACCAAGCAAAGTGAGAGGAACAGGAGATGAATATGACAGTCTGAACTCAACGATCTGTCTGAAGATCTTTGTCACTCCACTTCAAACTCTATTCCCAGCACAGTCCTCTTTTTATTGAACCTCTTGTACACTTGTTTCCAAAGACACTGATGGGAAAAAATGAGTAGCAGGGACAAAGACTTTTTAGAAACGACAGGATAAAAGAGAAATTGTGAGCTGATTATGAGAGCTCTATTCGATACTTAAGCCTATAGATACTTTGCACAAATCAGTTTCACTGTGTATTATAATTACTGTATTATGTTCATATTACCTGTGTTTTTTAAAGATAATTTATTCAGCCAAAATGGTATTATTGTTTTGTTTTTCAGTCTCTTTGTAACTGTCTGTGTCAAGGTGTTGTTTATCTTTTCTCAAGAGTGATTTGCAAAAATAAAAGAAACACTCAAGACTTTCCCCATTGGAGTCTCCTTCATCACACGCAAATGTTTTGACATCACAGTAGGGAGTTACAAATTAGTGCCCTGCTAGTCTTGTTTAAAGAATAAAGGAGTCCATGTTACAGTCGTGTAAAAGAAAGTTTTCACAGGGCATTGCGCAGTACTGTGAAAAAACTAAGTACACCCTTACTACTTCCATAAGAATTAGAAAGGTAAGTAGCAGCCAGGTGCTGCTAATCAAATGACCTTGATTAATTGATCATCAGCCAGTGTGACCCCCACTATAAAAGCTGAAGTTTTGGCAGTTTGTTGGTCTCAGCATTCAGGTGTGTGTAAACACAATCCCACAATCTTCCCAGGAGTGGACATTCCAGCAAATTCACCCAAGGTCAGACTGTGCAATGCTCAGAAATTGTAAAAAATCCAAGTTTGTTCTCTGAATCTATAGATCTCAGTTAGCATGTTACAAAAACTGAAAAAGTATGACTGGTTTAGAAAAGTTTCCTGGAAAAAGCTTCTTTCCTCCCTAAAGAACATGGTTGCGCAGCTTTAAGTTACAAAGTTGCATCTGAACACATCACAAGACATTTCGCACAATCAGAGATCTAACTGGAGTTGTTTCAACATCATATCAGAGTTGTTATTGACTTAGCCTCTTAGGACACTATTCCAGGGTAATCAGCATTTCCCGGTCACAATGAAGAATGCAAATAAGTTTTTGTCATATGAAAATAACCAGTAATTTAAAGATTTCTTTTTAGCAAATACAATCTCTTTTTTGATCTCTGCATGGACTCACATGCAACCAGAAGTTGTTCAAATGTGATTGGTCAATAAAACATGGACTGTAAGCATCCTACGAATGGATCCCAAAGTGCTTCCAGTTCTAAAAATGTTGGTCCCATGCCCACATATTCTGTACATGTTTTTAAGAGATCACTGTGTTCCCATAATATGCTTGTTGGTTGCAATAAATTACCCCATCTGTAGCTATGTGATTTTAATAATACAGCACAATTGAATAATTTACAAAAGATTATTATGCAGACTCCTTGCATATGAGGTAGGTCCTTTTGATTTCCCTGGCCTACACTTTGAGAACCACTCCACTACAACAGACAAATTTGACTTTCAGAAAGGTCAGATTCTGTGTTGCATTGGGGCTGACCTGTAATGAATGAGTTCAGACCAGGTGTGCTGGAATGTCACAGAATCGCTACTGCAGACTGATTTCCCATAAGCTCCTTCATTCCACCATCCTCCTTGCACACCTGCTGCAAATTCATTCATTAGAAAGGCAGAGAATGCTACACACAGGCGTGTGAAGATGATATTGATAGTGACACACACAAGGCTGAGAGTAAAAACTACTTTATTCTTTCATTCTCTTCAAACAGAAAAATTAGAAATTTCTTTAGTAAACATGTTGATCTTTAAGAAATTTCCTTTATAGAAATATTGTGAGGGTGCAGAGATTAATGACAGTGTTCCACAGTGAGGATGCAGATCGGTGCATCTCCATGACAACCATGGAGAAAGCAGGGGGGTTAGGGTAGAAAAGAGAAAGGGGAGGGGGAATACAGAGAGGTGGGGGGGGGAGAGAGAGAAAATGACATCAACAAACCAAACATGCCATGACAATAATGACAAAAACATAGAATCAAACTCCTCCTGTGTGCTGTAAATGACAAAAAGAAAAGAAAACAAAAAAAATATCATGCGGTATAGTACAAGTCAGTCAGAGTTTACAGTAAACAAAGCGGGGTTACTGACTTGAGAAATCAAGCAGTTTCAAAGGTAAATTTATGCTTAAATTTGTCATTGCTTTGGCAGCTATGTGCATGTTTGTGTGTTGTGGTGTGATCACATGTGCAGTTGTTTGTATAATATGCATGTGCATGTGTGTGTGTCTGTGTGACGTGACTTGTGGTGTACTGCATGTATTCACCAATATAGCATAGCCCTTTGCATACCTTTACAGATGACACAGCCATCTCTTAATAATTCTGTAACAACATGACATGGTAATTTAATGATGAGTGTAGATCAGTAATAATGTCATGTATTCTATAAAAGCTGCCTGTTCTCCATCTGTTATCGCATGTAGGACACCCCCCTGATATTAAATGTGAATAATATTAACTATAATAACTATAATATCCTTTTTTTCTTTTAAACTAGATTTTTCTCTGTACAAATACATACGTAGATACACACACTGGGCAAACCAATCACTTTTTTCAGAATAAATCTATATTATCTATTTACAATATATCCAGTATCATCTGTGGTGCAAAAGGTACAAGACGTGTTTGGTATGTCTCAGTTGGATGATTTGTGATGTGCTGTACAAACTGGCTCGAAACCATCAACACTGAACAGACAACACGTGAGGAAATCAGTCATTATTCCATGGACATCTTCAGTTTTCCCCCTGATTTAACATTCAGTACAGATATGCATCTCTGCTTATATAATATTTTCATTGCGTAAGGAGAATATAAATAGGTGAGAGGGGAGAGACGTTTTTTGTGAGGTGATCTGGGTCTACCTTGTGTAGAGTATTTTACTTCATTTTGAAACAGTTTTGGAGTAGAAGCGCCTGCCTTCACTTGAATATTATGGAGCCAGATGGTCCTTGTCTGGTGATCCTTAAAACACCAAAAAAATACATATCAAAAATTCTGCAGCAGTGTCTCCTTCTGTAAATCATGATACATTTACTCACAAAAATCAACCAACCCTTTTGTGAACAGTTTTAATGTGTCCACCCTGTAACGGATGGGCTACTTGTCCAGGGTGGACCTTGCCTCTCGCCCTATGACAGATTAGACAGGCTCTGGCCCCTCCTTTGACCCTGAATAAATAAGCAATTGAGAAAATGGACATATAGATGGATATCTACATCCACCAACCAAAAGAAGTGTTCAGCTACATAATATTACAGCTCAGCAGAGGGGAACACCATTTACATCCTGTCACACTGTCAGCTGCACAGCTCTTGTCAAGGCTAGATGAATGCTTCCTTCAGCAAAGTGACAAATTTTTGATTTTGTTTTTTGAGTAACTGCATTATGATTTCTGAAAACAGACATTGCTATGCAATGTAATGTGTTTTTTAATGGCACCGCAAGGCAAGAGCAATCTAGAGTCATTATATTCAGAAGAATGCAGACATTTCTGAAGCCAATAGCTTCAAAACTCAGAAACACAAACCAAAACAATCTAGATAGATAAATAACCCTTTAGACCATAAGAACAACATGTACATTTGATTTTGGGATGAACTTTCTCTTTTTCCCTTTCCCTTTCCCTTAATCAATATGCACAAGGCAACCTGTTTGGAGTGAATATACAGGATGAGAAAGGCTTCTTTTAGCCTTGGTTTGGATAAATTACCAGCCTGTTGCCCATCAGTAAGCAGGCTGAACACACAGTACACAAGCACCCCCTGCTCAGTACAACTCAGAGGTGCAGATAAAGTGATACATGTTGCAATGCAGCAGACTCTTTCCTGAGCTCTGTGAGAGCACAACTCTAGAATCACAGCAGCGGTGCACTAATGTGAGGACATCTGCTATCACAAGTTTAGCAAATCACACAACAAAGAAACACTCAAACATGATTGTCATCAGGATATTTTTTTAGGTTAGTCTGGCGAGTCACAACATCCTTGCTTACTACACTATGCTATAGGTGGTAGAGATGATAAAGCCATTTCTATTTTTCTTTGCCTTTTCACACGCACTGATTATGTGTTCCCTAGAAAATGGAGAAACAAATAGGCTGGTGCTCTTGTTTCTTCATATTATGCAGAGATGGGAAATTATTATAGTATAAAGAAACTAGATTAGCTGTAGTAAAATGATCCCTCACTGAGTGGGGTAATATTGAAAACCAGGACATGAACATCAATATCCTGAAAGAAAACAGAAGAGAATTTTCCTCTTATTTAAAGAAATCTCATGTCCTTTCAGGGTGTCTTTTCTGCCACTCAGTTTCATGGTCAAAGCTCACATACATTTGTTGGACAGGCGACATTTAAAAATGCTAAGTCACCAAAGAACCAACTCCGTGAAATCTAGACAGACAACAACAGCTGCTACAAGGTGACAGGCTGAAGTGAAAAGAAAGAAGAAAAATCTTTCAGAAATACCATCAAAGCTACTCCATGTTCAAAAACCACACAGCCCTGACAAGACTATGAATAGATTCTTGGTTTGCATTTCCTTTTTCCCCCACATTTAAGTCACACCATATAATCTTTACTTTTTTGCGCTTTTGCGCATTTGTCTTACAATTCAAAGTGAGTCGACTTGTGCTCCAGCATGTGTTTGCTGTGTGTGAGTGCAAGGGTCATGTCTGTCCCAGAGAGTTCATTAAGTAGCTGATGACTTAAACAATGCTGCGAGAGCCACTGGAATTGCGCCTGCGGGTAAGAGGCATGGTGTGGTGAAGGGGCATGGGTGAGTCAGGTGGACAGAATTGGTGGGGATGGTTGTAAGGAGGAGGAGGTGGTGGCAAAGGGGGTTGAGGACCATCTCCCTCTCTGACACGCACAGGTGTTGACAGGGCAGACTGGATGAGCTGATGGGTGGCCGGGCCTTGGCTGAGGAAGGCCTCCATCCGTCCCCTTCCACTCTGGTCCACGACAATCACCTTGACGATCTGCTGGCATTGGATGAGTGTTTCTGGGCGAAGATCCCCGGCCTGGACGGGGCTGAGCAGGGCCGGTGGGGCAGCCAGGGCCAGTGGCGTTGACTCAATGCTGGGCTGGCTCAGCTGATAGGTCTGCAGCCTGTTGTGAATTGACACCTAGTTTAGGAACAGTCAGAGAACGCATGAGGAGTTACCAGCCTGAACGCAGCCTCTACGCAGCCCTCTGGTGTGTTACGCACATGGGCATGCAGGCATGCAGGTAGGTAGTATGTAGAGCGAGCGCATGCAAAACACACACTCTCATTTTCTGTCAGTCATCTCATAACGTGACATACATTTGATCTCACTCATGTTTTAGACACACCAGCCCAAGAAGAGAAAAGGGTTGCTAGGTAAGACGAGATTTGGGAACGCTTTGGATTGTATGAGTGGCAGTGTGCGAACGTGGCCAATGAGTGGCAGAATGAGAGGCTAAAAGATAAAGGAGTGTCAGGAGAGGAAAGAGGTGACACCGAGGGCATGGTGTCTCCCTAACACAATAATTTACAACTCTAAAGGACTGACTGAGAGGAAGGAGAAAGGGGAGAATATGGGCAAAGGAATAAAACAGAGAAAAGAGCTTCTTTCACTATGCCTAGTTAAAGGAAGGGCTGGTTGTACAAACACACACACACACCCACACAAACACACACATGACAGACTGTTACCAGTATCAAGCTTATCTGGCTTCGTGGATGTATTCTAGGAGCCAGCCAGGCTTATGGTGGCTTGCAATAGCTTATACGGTAAGGCTGGCGAGCAGCAGCTGATGAGAGAAGGGGTGCTGTATAGCGAGTAGAGTGGCTGCTGATCTACTCATGGGGCACAGTGAGAGGCTGTTTGTAGCACCACTACAGCAGAGTCCTCTCAGCGCCCTTTATCGCTTTGGCTGCATAGTCAGGATGTGCCTCAGGTGGAGCTCTTTTAAAGCAAAGCGTAAAGCACATTTTCTTTTCAGGATGAGGCATGGCCCTTGTCTAACCACACACACACACACACACACACACACACACACAGCTGCAGGTGAAACATAATTGGCTGTGTCGTTGGTTCAGCGGCTGTGAGTCCACGCTTCTGTCTCTGAGGCTTCACAGGCAAACCGCTGGTATGACTTTATTAAACAACGAGCTCGAACCTCAGGCCACAGAGAGCAGGGACGTATCAGAGGACCTGACTGCAACACAATCAGGCTGTACTGAAGCACACATCAAGGGTCAGAGTTCACAATACAACAGAAACACAATACAGGTGAAAGCAAGCAACATGAGAATAAAACTCATTCACTCCATCTAGGAAAAGTTAGACGAGAAAATGAAATGAAACATGTTCATCTCTCCATAGATAAAAATACAATCCAATTATTCAGAATGTTCAGACTGGCATCAAAAGGTGACCCCTGACTGACATCAGTCATTTGTTTAAGTCATGCAGTTTTTCCCCAAGTCATTTGCATATAAATGTACGTGCGTGTGGTTTGTGGTGGTGCGTGAGATATTAAAAAGGTTCTATCGATCCCAGCTCGTCACCGTAGAGAGATGTTTAAGTGTTTAGAAAGAGACCCAGCAGAGCTGATTTACTGCCTAAACCCAAGCAAGGAGTTTTTGGTGCCTAAACTTCAAAAAATGTTTTGGCCATCATAAATAATTAACCCCAGGCTTCACAAGGACTGACAGAGACCAGCCACCATACTGTCAACACCTGGCTTCTGGACTTCCTTGGTTGTATCTCTGTGCTTGTTGCCATGTTGGGTTTTTGGAGCCAGGAGTTCTAAAACAAGCCTCATCCATGGATTGTGTAGCTGCATCACACAGACAAGGATACCTGGTGATTAGTCTTAAGTAACATCCAAATAAAATCCTAGAATTTCACTCTCTGAAGCTGGAGCGGAGACTTCTTGGATGGTTTGACCTCACATTTAACCTCACAGCAGCCATATTATTGGTCACATGATTATGTTAAAAATGCTGCAAAAGGCTCCAAACAGCACAAACATGCTCCAGACGTCCAGTTCAGAGACTCCAGTTAGGTGAAGCCCAGCAGACAGCTAGCAGCTACAGCCGCCTGTTAGCAAGGAAGGCCACGCCCCCAATAATGAAAGCTTCAGTTCTAAACAACTTAAACAGGTGAGTTATAAAAACATTCCCCACCCCCTGTTCAGTTGTTATGAAGGAGGAAATTAGCTCTGAGGCCAAAATTAAACTTTATTTCAGTTGTAAAGCCGGACATTTTAATATGAGAGTCTATGGGACTGACTTACCGCTAGAGCCAGCCTCTAGTGGACATTAGAGGAATTGCAGCTTTTGGAGATCAGGTTCTTTTCACTGGTGCTTGGTTTAAATGCTTATGGTCCTGTTATGCCTTGATGATTTAACCACTGTATGCTGACATTTTAAAATTTCTCTAAGATGCTGGCATACACAGAACTATGATGTTTTGTTTTTTTTTAATTTTGGGCGAATACATAACATATTAGTAACTTATATAGAACATTTCGAAAACTTATAGATAACCACCGAATGCTTAAGGTGTTGCCAGCATTCACAAATATTTATCCAACTTTCTTAGTGTTCAATAAATGCTGTGATCATCCAGAACACATCAGATTCATCTACATTCATCAATATACGTTGGAGATAAGTTGGCTACGTTACACATTGGTTCAAAGCATGTTACTCATAGGTTAGAAATAAGTTTTGAGTGCGCTAGACATGATCTTATTATCTCATATTTCCACTTATGAGTAACTTACAAGTAAAGCCCCTGTCACACTGATGATTTAACAAGCGTATGCTGACGTAGGAAACAAACTGCAACTATGCTGGCATGCGTCAATTAAGTTCTAGGTAAGTTTTGTATAGGTTAAGACCACGCTGAAGTACGCCGGTATACGTTGTACTACGGCGAGTTTTCTTGAAAATTTTGAGCATGCACAAAATCTCTGACATTTGCTAGGGTGTGGCTCAAACGTCCCGCATACGAGGACCATATGCATATGGAGACTCATGTTACTCATATGTCGAAATACGTGGAGATAATATCTAGTGTACCTCAAAACGTATCAATAACCTATGAGTAACATGTTTTTAACATATGTGTAGCATATATCAAACATACCTCCAACAGATATTGCTGTTTGTAGACGTATTTGACGTGATCTAGTCATACTGAAATACTGAAAGTGTTTCTGACACACAGCAGCCGAATAATTGCGTATGTGGTGCGTTTAAGGGGAGAGGTATAAATGGGCTTCAAGTTGTGAGTTCTAGCAATAGGCTAGCATTCGTTGGTATTAAGTTCTATATATGTTGGCAGTACGTTATGTATGCGTCATTTTAACATCATTGTTCTGCACATGCCAGCATTTTATAGGAATTTGGATGCATCAGCATACGCTTATTAAATCGTCATGGTGTGACAGGGGCTTAACCTGTGTCAACCATCGCATGATTTACCTACAGCTTATGGCCCATATATGTGGGAAGTATGAGCCATACGCTGGCATATGTTGGAAATTTTATGCATGCTCAAAATTTTTCAGCAACCTCGCTGCACTGCTAGATATACCAGCGTACTTCAGCATGCTCTTAACTTATGCAAAACTTACCAATAACTTATTCTACTTACGCCAGCATATGTAGAATACGTATTCCCCACATTTTTCATATGTCGGCATACGCTAGTTAAAAAGTCAAGGTGTGACGGGGGTTTAGTTACTGGTCACTTGTTGCAGTTCGAGGTAACATTGCCACCTTAGAAAAACAAAAAGATATTTATGCAAAAGAATATCTAAGATCTAAGATAATATAAGACTGGGTTTGTTTGTCTTTAGGGACAGTGTAATGTCTGAAGCTGCTGTCCTGTCTTGTATTTGTCCAGCTGACAGCAGGTCCCGACTGTTCCTTAATGTTTTCGTGCCTCTGAATTCCTAATGAAACATCGGTTTAAACGCAGCCATGAGTTTTGATCTGCTTTGGCCAACTGTAATGCAAAGACAGTGTTGATCTGTCCTTCTTTCAAACCTCTTTGAACCCTAACAAATGTAAAACTCCACATGCTTTAAAGATTTTAAAGATATATTTCCTCTTTCAGCTATTTATTTTAATCTGCTGTCTGTCCTTGGTTTTGACTGCAGGATTAAATCATGAGTCATTTTGCCCACATCAGGTTTTTATGGCGAATTCATTAGCAGCCTTTACAACATATGTATAGCGTGTCGTAGCCTCTTGGCAGTATTAACATCACCATCGTGCCCAAGAACGCTGCCAAGAAGTCTCCTGGCCGTGAACGCACGGGGAACCATCAGCAACCTGACCTCCCTCACACTCACCCTGTGATGGACACGATGCAGGTTCCAACGCCTCTCGGGCATCGTCAGTGGCATCGTAACTGCGTCTGTGGCCGACCATTACGCCATTATATGTTAGCTGTAAGTTAGAAACAGGTTCAGTAAGTGCTGTGGTCGTCCAGAAGACGTCAAATATGTCCACACACGTCAATATGTGTTGGAGATAAGTTGGCTACAAGTTCCACATAAGTTCAAAGCATGTTACTCATAGGTTAGAAATAAGTTTTGGTTACGCTAGACATCATCTCCACGTATTTCCACTTACAAAGGCACTGTCACACCGTGATGATTTAACAAGCTTAGGCCTACGCACTCAAATTCCCTTAAAACACTGGAACAATGATGTTAAATGGACGTATACATAACATGTATGCTAACGTACTGCCGACATTCACTACTTGAAGCCCATTCATACCACTCCCCTTAAACGCACCACATACACGATTATTCTGCAGCTGTGTGGGAAACATGTTCAGTGAGCCTGGATCACGTCAAATACTTCTACAAACGGCAATATGCATTGGAGATATGTTTGATATATGTTACACATATGTTAAAAACATGTTATTCATAGTTATTAATATGTTTTGGGTACCTCCATGTATTTCGACATGAGTAACGTGAGTCTCCGTATGCATTAAGTACCTGCAACATATGGTCCTCGGATGCGAGACGTAAGAGCCATACGCTCTAAACTTTCCCGCAGCCTTGTCATATTACCTCGTAGATCGGTGTAATTATGCGCGCTCTTAACACATACAAAACTTGTCTAGAATGTAACTGACATACTTGCAGTTTTTTTCCTGCGCCGGTATACACTTGTTAAATCATCATGTTGTGACAGGGTAATGAAGTATGCCAGTATACGTGGTAGTACGGCGAGGTCACCGGAAAGTTTTGAGCATGCACAAAACCTTCGACGCTCGCCAGCGTATGGCTCTTACACAGAGGAGGACCACACGTAAAACTCCACATGCTTTAAATATTTTAAAGATATATTTCCTCTTTCAGCTATTTATATTAATCTGCTCTCTGTCCTTGGTTTTGGCTGCAGGATTAAATCATGAGTCATTTTGCCCACAGCAGGTTTTTATGGCGAATTCATTAGCAGACTGATTACCTGCTATTCAAAACAATCATCCTCACCATCCTCTGAGAAAATGAAGTGCTTGTTTCAGATTGGATAAAGAGTCATTGAAGCCCATTTACACTCTGATGTGATGATTGTGACACGCAGCGTGGAGTAAGTCAGCTGCGGCGTGTTGGCTCGCTGAGGTCCTGCTGGACTGAGTGCACAACAATCAAGTGAGGCAGCAATTTGCATCAGGAGCCTGCCAGTGTCAAGGCACTGCGGCTGTGTTTCCTGCAGCCATGAAGAATTAGGATAATGATGATGAAGACATTATAGTTACAGGCAGTAATAAGTGAAAGGCTTCAGTCACAGTCTCTGCTCACAATCCACTGATGGGAAATGTCGAGACAGCGCACAATTTAGATGTGCATCGAGTCTTTTTACAGTGAATACAGACCCTGCAAATTACCATGACAGAGCAATGCAGACGCGCACACTGAATTATTCACCGTATACCGACATCATGACAAATAAAAAATCATTATCAGTACCAACCCACAACGGCACCAACAACTGAGACAGTAATGCCTCGTGGGGAAGCGATGAATGGGAGGCAGCTGAAGCCAGCGGTAGTCTGCTGTTGGTGGTGTTGGATTTCAGCCTGTTCTCGCTCCTGGATCATCAAACGATGTGGTTTTCTCACAGTCATTGTCATGTCTGTGTTATGTACAAGGCGTCCTTTCGTGACTCTGTGGGTTATGGTTTTTTTGAGACGGCACCATCATTTTTCAGGAGGTTTCACTGTTTGGTTGGACTTGAACATAAACCACAATCCGTCCAAGTAGTTTTAGTTCTTAAACCTCACTGAGTACTTTTAGTACCTAAATGTTCCAAGTACTTTTTGATTCTTAAACCTAAATAAGTGGTTTTTGGCACTTAAACTTTACCAGATATTTTCTACCTAAATAGTAGTTTTACTGAGGGGGCGCCAGTGGCTCAGTCTGTTGGTGACTGGCTGGGAACCAGAAGGCTTGCTGGAGGCCAGTTCATGACCCATGACGGGCTTACTCGAGATGTACGGGAGCCCCCCCAACGAGCACTGCCGAGGTGCTCTCAAACAAGGCACCGAACCTCCCATAGTGCCCACCCGCAGCGGGCTGCCGTGTATCTCCTCACCTTCATCAGTTGCATGACTTCGTTCAGTATAACTGCTTGGTTAGCCCGTCACACACTGATGATTTAACCAGCGTGTCTCCATATGCATTAAGTACCTGCTACATATGGCTCCTACATCTTTTGCCCAGATATGGGAGAGGGTTGTTGAAGCTAGGCTAAGAAGAGAGGTGACCATCAGCGAACAGCAGTATGGCTTCATGCCAAGAAAGAGTACAACCGATGCAATGTTTGCTTTGAGAGTGTTGATGGAGAAGTATAGAGAAGGTCAGAAGGAGTTGCACTGTGTCTTTGTG
>VUQH01031734.1:0-10375 GCA_015106775.1 Etroplus canarensis
GGTTTCGAGTGAATTAACCTCTGTACGGGGCAAGGCCCAGCCCAAGAAGATAAATGTGAACTGGTTCCTGTGATCTGGGCTCATTCTGGCTGAGTTCCTGCGAGAGCTTTTGTCAGACTGAGTCCAGCGCTGCTATACTTTACCTGTGACCACAATAAATATTTTTATATGAATGGAAGATTCCTCTGGTCTGTTCTTGCTGGAGGTCTCCTCCTGCTAAAAGGGAGTTCTTCCTTCCCACAGTCGTGTGGGAAGTGCTTGCTCATTGATCGTTGAGGTTTTCTCTCTAATACTGAAGGGTAAAGCCCTTGAGGCGACTCTTGTCATGAATTGGTGCTACATAAAGTTGAATTGAATAAAAAAAAATTGTCACGTGACTCTGTGCAGTCCTATGAAAGTACACCCTTACTGCTTCCATAGGAATTAAGAAGATAAGTAGCGGACAGGTGCTGCTAATCAGATGACCTTGATGATCATCAATCAGTGTGTCCACCTCTATAAAAGCAGATGTTCTGGCAGTTTGCTGGTCTGGTGTGTTAATGCAAAGCCACAGTCTTTCCAGGAGTGGACACCCCAGCAAATTGCACCCTAAGGTCAGACCTTGCAGTGCTCAGAGGAACAGCCACATTTAGATAGATAGATAGATAGACTTTCAGTATACTGCATTTGAGTTCTTGTATTGACAGCGTTTTGAGTTAATATCTCAGGTTTTGCTTCTTACTCTTGCCTTGTCGCCTTGCCTGTGTTTCCTGTGTGGTTTCCTGGGTTGTAGCTTCATGTTTTGAGTCCCTAGTTTCTCTAGTTTCTGGAGTTCCTTTTTTTTTAAATTCTGGACTTTATATTTTGTATTAGGACTTCAGCCACAACAAAGACGCTCACTTTTTACTCTGTCTGCCTTGTGAGTTCTGCATTTGGCCCCCCCGTTCGTCCACACGCCACACAGCAAACCATGGCAACAGAGGCACCTCGCGGTCATTGAGTTGACCATGAACGCCTCAAGTATTCTAGAGTCATTTTTGGGGCAATCTCTCCACCAAATAAAGCTTGGACAAAACCGGGCCATGCAACAGAACAATGATCACCAGCTCACAAGAAAAGGGGAAATAATCGAGGCGTTGCAGTGGTTCAGTCAAAGTCCAGACTACAGCCTGGCTGAAATTCTGTGACGGGACCATAAGAGAACTCTGCTTAAACAAATACCTGGAAGCTTCAATGAACTGAAGCAGTGTTTGAAAGTAGAGTAGGCCAAAATTCCTCCACAGTGATGTGAGAGACTCATAAAGTCACAGAGAAAACAATTACTTCAAGTTGTTGCTGCTAAAGGTGGTTCTGTAAGCTACTGAGTCATAGGGTGTACTTAGTTTTTCAAAGGGTTGCAAACTGGTGCATAAAGAATGCAGGAAATTCTTTATACAGTTTATTCAGTTTTTACTTATCTACACTAGTATCTGTAGCAACATTTGAACTGTCGCTTTATATACTCTTTGTGTTTTTTAGAAAAGCACGGCTAAATAAGTGAACAACCAGAGAGGACAGAATGTAGTTAAGAGAGGCTCAAAACCTTGTTCTTAAATTCACTTTTATTGTGTTTACTTTTGGCCGCAAAGTCCGCTGTCCTACTTTCACAACTATCCACTGCCTTGGCCTTTGGACTGCAGTCAAGAAAGGGAAAAAGCTGCATAAATTTAGCATAGGCTCATCTCAGCCTCTGCCTGCCTGCACCCAGAGGTGAAAGATGGACTGCCCACCAAGCACAGCTGTCAGCAGCAAGGACTTCATCTCAGCTTGAGGCTGTTTGCTCCCCTGCTCACAGGCTGTAGTCCTCAGTGTGGGTATGTGTGTGCCTGGGAGGAAGGGAGAATCAGCAAGTGGCAAAAATCTTATCAGCACTAAGGGGAAATCAATAAAACTGTCAGAAAGGCTGGGGGAAAAAAAAGAGCAAAGACAAATGATTCTGACTAAATTATTAAATGAAAAAGAGCATGTGTTAGTTTAAGGAAAGGGGTATGATAACAGCTTGCTTGTGGCAATCAATAGATTAGCTTGAGACAGATCACTGTCTGAGTTTTAACTCAGCATCTGCTGCATATTTCCTATTTTACACCCACCCACCAGCGCCTCTGTTTCTGCAGGGACTGTTCAGTTACTTCAAAAATAACAAGTTGCATGACCACTCATGCAACTCAGTACATGACCATATTTTTTTTAAGACTCTCACTTCTAACAGGGTTATTCCAGGAAAACATCAGTGAGTGCTTCCTACCTACTCCCTCAGAATCAAATGATATTTTTAGTACAATAACTTCAGCAAATATCAAGAAGCCGTGCAAAATTTTACCTTCATACTATGAAAACTTTCTGAGTTGTAGAACTGGGTATTTTTATTTTGCATTCAGAAGGAGACCTTGTTTTGTGGGACTGGTACCGGGGGGGGGGACCAACTACAACATGTCAATGATCTCAAGCTTTTTTTTTTTAAAGAGCCCAAGCAGCCTGGTAGATCAGATTGAGAGTTCCTGCCTTTCGTGCTCCTGATATGTAGAATAGAATAGAATTGTCACTGACACAGTGACAATAAATCTTTGTTTAGCAGCAGACATAGAAATGCAAGATGTACCAAGGTCCTTGGGAATTAATCCAATACCCCAGTACAACAGTCTGTAAACATCTGGGAACTGAGGAGACCAGCTGCTGGACCTTTGGGAGAGGAATGTTGTCCCATTCTTGTCCGTTACAGGATTCCAGTTGGTCAACAGTCCTGGGTCTGGACTGCAGGCCGGCCATCCCTACAGGACTGCTCAACAAGGTCTTACCATTAATCAGTGCTTCAGTTTTGAATATGATCAATTTATCCTTATTAACAGGCTACGCACTACAAGCTTTTAAGGTGGCTCCAATTCAGCCACTACTTAAAAAGCCTGTGCTTCACCCGGCCATCTTAGCCAATCACAGACCGATTTCCAGCCTTCATTTCATTTAAAAAATCCTTAAAAGAATACTAAGTGTGCTAAGTTATGTAGGATGTAACTTAGCACATTTACACAATTACTTTAATAAATCACAGATTTTATGTACTCCTACTACTTTAAAATATTTTTTAAATAAACCTAAAACTATAATATGAACATTTCTGCCTTGTTCTTGGACTCCTCCTCGCTACCCCATTTAGAAAACTCCTGGAAACGCCCCTGATATGCCTCTGTCCACACCCTGCATCAGGTGAAGCATGACCTCTGAAAAACTACCGTGTAACGTCTGTGCTGCTGCTCCAGCCTTTCCCCCTGCATTAGGAGGGACGTTATGACTCAGCATGGAGCTCTGTGGTTGGTAGTAAGACAGAGAACGTGTCGGAGGGCAAATTTATTGAAAATGCAGGAGTCAGATCGATGTCCCGGCAGCTCTGCTGGCCCGTGGCCCATCGGCCTGGCTGTCGAGTCGTCCTTCATTCGGCCGTGCTGCTGCCGCTGTGTGTGCCCTGAGCTCTGCTGTCAGCAGATTCCGTTGTTGTGGAGGCGCATACATAATTGAACCGCTCTCCTCCTCTGCCACCCTGAGACCCCCCCGAGACAAAGCTGTAAATAGTCAGCATTTTACAACCAACCTTTCCTGGTCTGTTTGCTGGGACTCTGCAGGCATGTAATTACATTTACTCTTTTTAAGTGAGTTAAATACAGAGATGCAGGGAAACACCCCGCTCGGTGTCCTTGTCACTGCAAGTGCTGACATCCTGAGTGGACACTTGGCTGGCGTGGGGGTTTCTGAGTAAAAAGAGCTTTCACTCTCAATAGAAATGGAGGTAAAACATAGGACTGCTTTCTGTGTGCTCAGTTTCAGTTCAAGGCTCAATCTTTTCATTCATTGTTTCCCTCTGTCTTGTCCTCCCCCTCAGTCTCCTTTCATCCTCCTGTTTCCTTTTCCATTTATGTCTCTCTCCCTCTCTCCCTCTCTCTCTCTCTCCCTAACTCCATTGCTATATATAGACTTCTGCATTGCAGATGTCCCAGAGCCCTGCAGTTCTGGAGGAGCTGCTGAAGAGTCCCAGCCAAAATTCAGACTGCCTGACACACACACACACACACACACACACACACAGAGAGGCCAGGCTAGCCGAAGCAGCAGACTGACTGTGCGCCACAGGATGGGACGGTTGCAGCATGACAGGAGTGAATGCAGTAGCACTGCACATGTGCAGTCAACGTCCACGACATCACACTGCAGCACTGGATTAAGTGGCCCCTGTTTCACTCACCCACCCACCCTTCAAATCACTGCAGTCCTAATCCTTGGGTGGGCGAGTGTGAGAATATGTGGCGTCATGCTTTCCTGAACCATTTCCATTCTGTTAGTGCTTTAAAATCACTCCTGAATCACAGCGTCGCTCACAGAGAAGGAAAACTTCAAGGATACACTGTAAATAATCACGCCTTCAAAAACGGCACATATTCACATTTGTTCCAAAGAGTAAGTAATTGTTCTGAAGACGGATGGGGACAAATGTCTAAACACACTAAGCATAACTGCAAGTAATACATCAAATATGACCCCACAAACAGCAACAGATGAAAGATGATGGTAGAGGAAGTAAAGCAAAGAGAATTACTGAAGAACAGAAGATCAGGAAAGAAATTAAAGCAGAACTGAACGATCAAGCTTCAATCATTAAGCATAACCAGCAATCAATAACAAAAAGAAGTAAATAAAAATGCAAAGTATTTTTTGTAAATATAAAAAAGTGTCACATTTTTTTCCTTCTGGTTATTCTGAGAGCATCAAGCAAATTAAAACCCATAGTTAAAATGAAGGTTAGACCTCATTGGTGTGATATGTTATAAATATTTTAGTGATGGATAACTTTAATGGAAAAACTTTGTAAAACTTTTAAAAATATTACTGTTGTGGTTATTTCTGTTTGGTTTTAAAGGAAGGTACAAGTACGGCCATAAGTTATGGGACAATTGCATATGTTTTTAAGTAATGCTGCTGCTGTACATCACCACTGTGGATTTTAAACCAAACAGCCAAATGTGATTGAAGTGCAGCCTGTCAGCATCAAGGAATTTGACAGAAGAACTGTATTAACTGTTTGGGAATTATAGCCATTTTTACACATGGGCCTCCATTTTCAGAGACTCATGAGCAATGGGACAAACTAACATCATTTTAATTTAATTTGACTGTTTGGATGGCACCCCTTTGCAGTCCATAATTGCCTGAAGTCTAGAACCCATGGACATCATCAGATGCTGTGTTTCCTCCCTTGAGCTCCTTTGCCAGGCCTTTAATGTAGCCACCTTCAGTTGCTGCTTGCTTGTGGGTCTCTCTGCCTTCAGTAACTGAAAAGCTGCTCTGTTGGGTTGATATCAGGTGACTGATTTGACCACTGAAGAAAATCCCATTTCTTTACCTTGAGAAACTCTTGGCTTGCTTGTGCAGTACGCTTTGGGTCATTGTCCATTTGCACCGTGAAGTGCCGTCCAGTCAGTTTTGCGGCATCTGGACGGATCAGAGCAGAGGGCATAGCCCTGCGCACTTCAGAATTCATCCTGCTTCTCCTATCAGCAGTCACAGCATCAATAAACACAAGTTAGCAGTTCTATTGCGATCCATACATGCCCATGCCATAACACTGCCTCCACCAGAGGACAGATGATACCATATGCTTCAGATCATGAGCGGTTCCTTTCCCTCTCCATACTTTTCTCTTCCCATCATTCTAGTACAAGTTCATCTTGGTTTTATCTGTCCGAAGAATTTTCTTCCCAAAGTGGTCAGGCTCTTATAGATGCTTTCCAAGTGTAATCTGGCCTTCCTGCTCTTGAGTGTAACCAGCACTTTGCACCTTGTTGTAAACCCTCTGTATTTACCTTCATGAAAGTGTCTCATAAATGTAGACTTTGACACGTGATACGCACACCTCCTTGAGAGTGTTCTTGACTCGGATAGATGTTGTAAAGAAGTTTTTCTTAACAAAGTAAAGGATTTAATTATCTTCTGTGGTCTTCCAGGCCTTCTTGTGTTGCTGAGCTGGACAGTGCGTTCTTCCTTTCTCAGATTGTTCCAGATTGTTGTTTTGGCCACTCCTAAAGTTTTTGCTCTCTCTTTGACGGGTTTATTTTGGTTCTCAGCCTAACAATGGGCTCCTTCACTTGTATCAACATCACTTTGGCCCTCATATTGAGATTTTCATTAAAGACCTACCAAATGCAAGTTTAAAACTTAGAATCAACTCCAGATCTTTAATCTGCTTAGTTTGCCGTGGAATAATGAGGGAACAGGCCTCAGGTAACTATGTCAGTCAAATGTCAAATTACTTTCTAACCTCTAAAAAGGGTGTGTGAAGTATAAAAATGGCTGTAATTCCTAAACAGTTAATGCAGTTCTTTTGTGAAACTCCTTGAATTACAGCTGAGAGTCTGCACTGTAACTGGATTTCGACCTTCTGATTTAAAATCCACTGTGGTGTAAAAAAATGTAATTGTCTCAAAACTTATGGACCTAACTGTATGTGCATAGAAGAGCAAGGCAATTCAAGTCATGATACTCTAAGACCAGATATAAAAAAAGACAATTTCTAATCTAAAAATACCCCTGTAAAGAATATTTTATGATGATTCAGTTGAATTAGATGATAAAAATGAGCTAGATGCGCCTCTAAGCGAGACACGGTTGAAGCACTTGAACAGAAACTGTAGTTTTGTTTAGACAGTAATCCGTAATTTTGAATTCTTTGAACATGACTTGCTCATCCCCAATAAAGTGAATTCATTCACGTGGTCTGAACAAGTCAGATGTATGCAAAAAAAATCAGTGAAGGTCATGTAAATCAGCACAGCAGAGGAAGCTCCTGGTATAGTCTGGTAATAAACAATAGGGGCTAGTGTGATGTAGATTGTTTTCTGAGTGATGTGTTCAGATCCAACTTCCTCTCTCTGAATAGTCCTACTCTGCATTGTGGTTTTGTTTCTGCCATTCATCACTGACAGTGAAGAAGTAAACACTCAACAGTATAAATTCACATTCTATTTGAGGTGTTGTTTTTTGAGCTGCAATGCTCATTTCATGCTGCTGCAACAGAGGTAAGCCATAAAGTATTTATAAGTGCTGGCTGCTGTCAGGCCACAGAGCAGAAACACACACTCACTCTTCTAGTGAGCGTTTGCTGCCACTTGGTGTCAAAGGCACAAATAGCAGATCAATTTTAAGGGAAGGACACTGACTAAAGTGTTTGCATCTTCAGGGAAATCTGTGTTTTAATCGCTTTTATAGTTGCCTAATGATCCTCTAAAGATAACAGTCTCTCTCCCTGCATTTTTGTGTTTTTGAATAAAATGGAAAGACATTGAATTTTAAAGCTCTGAGTTTCTTTCCTTTTGGTGTGCTTAAATGCATAGAATAAAGCACTGCGTGAATGGGTGAATGAGGCTTGTAGCAGACAGCACTTTGAGTGCTCAGTTAGAGAATTGCTATAAGTACCGCTGAATAACATTTTATCTGTTGTGTGGCCGCACCTCAAAAGATCAGTTGGTATTACATGAACACATCTTTTTTTAAGGAAAAAATAAAAATTTCTTGTTTTGAAAAAACTTCTAACTAAAACATATGTAAAAAATAATAAATAGAACCAGTATTATCTTTGATTTCAGATGACATTTGCATCTGCTCAGATTGGGATTTTTTTTTTTTTTCAGTCTAGAAACCCTAAACTTTTAAAAGGCCTCCTGAGATCAAGAATGTACAGCCTGGTATGAAAGGCTCAGACACTGTTAACAGAAATATTACTGTTTACATTTGTAGCACTTTTGATGCCTTGCACAGTATTTTTCTTGAACATAACCCATACCTTCCATGACATCATAGACTTATGCTGGAAAGGTCAAGTTACACAAAACAGATAATCCTTAGCTATAACTTCAGAATAAAAGCACAAATTTGCTCCTTTGCATACCTGCAAAGAGATGAGTGTGTAACACAACGCTAACAGGAAAAATAGAAATCAGTGAGACAAAGATGATGCACTTTGCAAGCCAAATTATGAAAATGCTTTCGTTAAAATTAGATGCAAATTAATTAACCAGTCTTCTTAGTGGAGGAACAACAGACAAACTTTACTGCTGTAAACTAAAATGAAATCTTAGAAATGAAACTAGGGGTGACTTAAAAATATGAACAGGGCCTGAGGGAGGTGGAGAGTGCATGCAGAGTGGAGTGGGTGGAGAGGAGTGACAGGAGTGATCAGTGACAGACAGATAGCAGCAAGAGTGAAAGGAAAGGTTTAAAAGACGATAGTGAGACCTGCCATGATGTATGGTTTGGAGATGGTGGCACTGACAAAAAGACAGGGGGTGAAACTGGAAGATGCAGAGTTGAAGATGCTGATGTTTTTGCTGTTGAATGACCAGGATGGACAGGATTAGAAATGGGAACATCAGAGGAAAAGCTCAGGTTGGGCAAAGGATGTTGAAGATAGAGCTGCCAGGCAGGAGGAGAAGAGGAAGACCACAGAAAAGATTTGTGGATGTAGCGAAAGTGGACATGCAGAGGGTTGGTGTGACACAAGAGGATGTAAATTATAAGGAGAGATGGAGGCAGATGATCTGCTTTGGTGACCCCTAAACGGAGGAGCCCACAGAAGATGCACAAAAAAACTAGACTTTAGAAGGAACAATTTGTGTATCAATAAGAGATTGCAAAATTACAGTAAGTCAAATAATATGGGATATAAATATTTTGTCAGTACATACAGAATAGATTTTGTTACGATGAATTGAATTTGGATGTTTTTTTCACTGTAGGCTTATATCTTAAAATACGAGAAAATAATTCACAGCTGCTGTTCAAAATCAGGCTCACACTGCAGATTTCATTCTTTGCTTGTTAAGCTTTGACGCTGCTTCGTAAGAACAAGAAGAGTGATCAAAAGGTGCAGAAATGGCTTTGGAAACATCAAAAAACCTTACCCTGGTTTGAGCACAGGTGGAGATATAAAGCCCTTCCATAACGGAAGGGTTGTGACAGGAAGGGCATCTTTAAAATCTGTGCCAAATCACCTATGTGAATTCATCTGCTGTAGCGAGCCCTTGGGGAAATGCTAGAGAGCAGACAAAGGTGCCTGAATTACTAGATTTTGTCAGCATGAAACTTCCAGGAAAATGTGCTTTTCTCATCAAAGTTAGGAAGATAAATAACCTGGTTTCAAGCTGGGAGAGGAACATTCAGGACAACAAATACTAAAACGCAAAGAGTAATAAATAAAGTCCGAAAGGGTCCGATCTGGTCCACTAGATGGCTTTGAAAAGACTGTAAAGAAGGATGGCCTGTCATTACACCAAAATGAAAAAGTAATAGAAAACTACAGAAACTAACTTGTTTCGTATCATCAGTTTTACTTTAAAAAACAGGAAAAGTTCCTGTTTCACTATTAACTGCAGACATTTCAGTTTTTAACAGTGGAGAAAAAACAACAACAATAATAATGATGATGATGATGATAAGGACACATTTTGTGAATTCACAAAACAAATGCTGTATAATCACAGAACAAAGCCCATGTAATGAGCTTCCAGTGCTTTTTCTGTAATTTTACACATAATGTAGAGGTTTACACATTTGCCTTACAAGCAAAAGGTCTCTGGTTCAATTCCAGGTGAGGACACAAGCCCCTCTCACCATGGAAGGGTTATGTCAGGAGGGGCATCCAGTGTAAAACCTCTGCGAAAATGCCAATGTGGATTAATCCGCTGTGGCGACCCTTTGGGGAGCATACAAGGGAGCAGCTGAAGGTACAGGGGTCATTAAATTGAATAAAGCTTTAATTTATTCAAGTTAAAGCTGAAAGAGCAACGCTGTTTGCTTTCTTTGACTCCCTACACTAGGATTTCTTTACAGCGCAGAAAAACAAATGTGTTGATGAAATTGCACCTAATTTTCTTGAGACATCACAGGGATCACATGTGTAGTATAACTTCATTATACTGAAAGAAAGGGGAAGAACACAGAGGTGTATTTTACAGGTAATTAGGCGTTAGTTTTACTGGTGTGGCCCACCTAGGATTAATATGTGACCTTCAATGTAAAATGAGTCTGACACGCCTGGTCTGCATGCATTGATGCAATCGATGCCAAAAATACATGTATTATTATTATTATTATTACCACCATTATTGTTGTTGTTATTTCCCTTTAGATGCGGCTCTTTCACACTATGGCGGCTTTAGGCTGGTTAGATTTCGTCAACAATGACTTTATTTTGAAAACCGGAAATGGTTGGTCGTGAATGGGGTTGTTCGAGCGAAGATCGTAGCTGATAAGAATCTAGCTTGGAGCTTAGCAGCTGTCAGCCCCCCCCCCCCCCCCCCCCCAAAAAAAAAAACAACGG
>VUQH01031734.1:21550-31670 GCA_015106775.1 Etroplus canarensis
ACAGTCATTTGCAATTTAAGTTTTTTTTTTTTTTTTTCATATTGCACAGAATTTAAAGGATGAGCAAATCGGTGTAACTGTCTGCTGCAACATTAGTACGCCTCACAATCTAACTTGCAGCCTTCCCGTTTTTTGTTTTTAAACTGTTTTCAGCTGTTTTGGAGTATTGCTGTGGTGTTGGGCGAAATCGAAAAGCTTTACGGATATCAGCGACCAACAGAGAGAGCAGGTTTAACATCTCAGTAGTTAATATCACACTTATTTAGTCTATTGTTTTGCTGAGCCTGTTGCAACAGCAATACTTCAGCGCTATTTTTAAATTGTGCGGTGTCCTCAAAACTGCCACCCAACCTCAGCCTGCGTAAAGTGGGAGAACTGAAAACATGCAGGTTTATAGACCTTGCATTCTGACCAGCCCGTTTCCCACACAGTAATAGTAATGAAATGCTCTTCATTTTACTGTAACCTATATAATAGACATTAAAAATAGACACGTGTCACATTCCTGGATAGCTCAGACAGCAAACTCTGCTGCATTCAACCTAGATCTATGATTCAATATTCTGTTACGCAACACTGAAGACTTGCTCTCCTGTTGCTACAGAGCTGTATCTCTGCTTTAAGTGCCTGATTTCTCCTCTGTTTGACAGGGTTCAGACAGTGAGCTGAAGGTGGATAAAGATGGGGTGTCGGACAGCGAGTCCAAGGGGGACGCAGGGGTCCCAGAGGTACCAGTCCCTCCTGATGACACTCCTGAGGTTTTAAACAAGGCCCTGTCTGGACTTTCTTCGAGGTATGCTAAGTGTTAGATCACATAGAAACTGTTGCTCACTTTTGTGTCCAGTACAAAAAGCTGTTTGCAGTGTGTTTAAAGGTACTGAAAACGATCGTTGGGCCTCAACATCATCTTCTTCCTTCGGCTGCTCCTGTTAGGGGTCGCCACAGCAGATCATCTGCCTCCATCTCACCCTATCCCTTGCATCCTCTTCCCTCACACCAACCCTCTGCATGTCCTCCTTCACTATATCCATGAATCTTCTCTGTGGTCTTCCTCTTCTTTTCCTGCCTGGCAGCTCCATCCTCAACATCCTTTGTCCACTATATCCACTATCCGTCCTCTGAACATGTCCAAACCATCTCAGGCTTGCCTCTCTGACTTTGTCTCCAAACTTGCGCTGTCCCTTTGATCTACTCATTTCTAATCCTGTCACTCCCAGGGAAAATCTCAACATCTCCAGCTCTGCCTCCTTTCTTCTCGTCTCCAAACCTTACATCATGGCATGTATTTATAGATATTCAGCACCCATTATCTGTGTTATGTGAGTTAACTACCTACCAATTTTAAACCTACCCACCTTATCAAGAGGCCCATGTTCTTCCTGAAATACATCTAAATGCTGCTACAAATGTGGGGGTGTTATGATTCAGGAATCTCTCATCACACATTTGGACAGCAGAGATGATTCACTGAACTGAAAGAGGGTTTGCTAAAGGGAGCAGGTAGAAATTTTAGCACAGGTTCTTCTAGTGTCTTTAATTTTCAATGCTGTTACACATGACCCCTCCAGCACAGCCTGTTTGAGGAGCACACACAAGGTAGCTGACACATACATGAATGAGAAATCACAGCACAGCCATTGTTTTGATTTTATGTGTTGTGACTTTGTCAGATGTTGTCTTTGATCCCACAGTGTGTGTGTGTTGTGTTTTTTTTTTTGTCATCAGATGGAAGAACTGGTGGGTACGAGGCATCCTGACACTAGCCATGATCTCCTTCTTCTTCATCATCATCTACCTGGGCCCCATGGTGCTTATGATGATTGTGAGTACAAATGGTGCATAGTTGGTTTCGCTCCTGAAAATGTGAAATCAACATTAAAACATTTTTATACAAATTTATATTACAGGGTTGTAATTATTTAAGTTCTTAGTCTGAAGCGCTAGATTTGAAGGCTACTGGCCTTTTTAAGTTCTTGAAGACGTTTTCACTTCTCAAACAAAAGGCTTCATTCCTAAAAGCTGGTGGGGAGTTCCAGGTGTTTAATTTCAATTGGGGCTGTCACCTTGGAGGTGGTCCTGAGAGGTGCTGACCCACCCTGGCGGTCATGTGAGGCGGTAGGGTCACGTGAGCCAAGTTGTGAATTATTTTTGAGATGTTGCCCTACCCTGCTGTAACATGGATTGAAGTGTGAGTGGGAGTTGGAAGGTGATGATAGTGTTGTAGGCAAACACCTCATTTCAGTGACAGTCATTACAAGTGGACACACATGGCCTCCTTTGCCCCCCTCTCAAACCATCTGTCTTGTGTCCTCACACGAGTGTTTCTTCTCCTTTAAGTGCAGATGTACCGCTAAATCTTGTCCTGATGAGAATTCAGAGTTGTTTTGAGAAGAAAAAGCCTTTTGGCTGAGAGTTGAAATGTCTTTAAAGACATAAAAAGAAGTTCAGCTGCCTTCAGCTCTACCACTGAAGTCTACCATGACCTGGATGACTTACAGATAATTTATTCCTCTGTGTTAAATCACTGTCTTGGGTAACATTAAACCCTTCCAAAACCGTGCATCTTCTAGAAATGTAACTACACTGCGACAACTGGGATTGGCCCATGACAGACTGTTGTGTCCTCCTGTGTATGTCCAGCTGCTACTTCTAGCACCGTTTTTAAAAAAAAAAAAATCAACTAAAAGATAAAAACGTTACCACCAGCTTAGGGCTGGGTGATGAAACGATAACTATCGTGAAAGAACTTGTCCTCAGTAGAACTCGTGCCATTCGTGTTTTGACAGACAACTTGAAAAGCCAATTATAATGAGAATAGTGCAGCTCAAACCAGTCATGTGGCTGGAAAAGAGCTACAGCCACGTGAAGTTAGGTTGAGTGTAGGCTTAGCAGCTGGCAGCAGGATGTGTGGTAATGTTTGGATTTATGTAGCTGCACCCACTGGTATCTCAGGAGAGGGAGAGGGAAAATCATGATCGAAAACCTGAATGACAGCGTTACCGACGGAGACACGGCAATGAACATGACCTGAAGTTCAAAAGACGAGGACATTGTTGATAAAACGGGTCAGAGAAATTTGGGTGGAGCTATTTTGGCTGTTTAAGGTCTGATAGGAAGCAGAGAAGCTGCACTGCAAACTGTGTTTAAAGCATGTTCCCACAGAGATGGTAATACCAGTGATCTTTAACATCTGAAGCAGTGCCATCCTTTAAGATGCAGGACTTTGCAGTTCCCAGACCCAAGCAAGTGCTGCTGGTCACTCAAAAACACCCATTGTTTTTGACCTGCGCAACAATAACAAACCAGTGTCCACTTTCTCCAGAGCCATCCCTACAATGAAATAAAAAAACAGCCACAATCTTTTCACAAATGCAATGGCCTACTTTATTGTTTAAAAAAAAAAACCAGGATGTCAGTAATCATGGTAGAAAATGTCAGATTTAAGCGGCTGGTTAAAGTAATTAACCTTCGTTACCGGTTCACTTCCCCAGCTTAACACAGAGTGCAGAGAGACGGTCGCATATCTGAACCATATCTGAACCTCACTGCATCAACCAAGGCTGGAAATTTGAAAAGCAAATATCTTTAAACCACAGACTTTCCGAAGACCAAACAGGTGAAGTCCTGACTTTATGACTGATAGAAGCTCTTTGATCCCGAGGACTGAATTTGTACCGAGGATATAAACATAAGTTTTGTCCATTTCTTTGTGGATTTGTTAGATTCAAACAGTTTTAAGTTGTTGGAATACAAAGGAAGGGATACAGTAGAGAGGCAGATTATTTGAAATGTTATTTTATATTAATACCTACTTTTTTACATGGAACTAAACAGAGAATTTACTTTGTGCAGAACTTGAGTGTCAGGATTTTAATTTCAGATTCATGATTACAGAATTTAAGATTTTATTTTACTTGGGAGTTACCAAAAGCTTTAATGTTCTCCTATAAGTCTTGAAAGCTTTTGACTGCTCAGATTTAAGATTTAAAACAGTTGTATAAATTTACCTTATATCTATCACATGTCACTTGGGAGTAAAAAAATAACACAAAAAGAATATTATCTCGATAAGATTTTTCCCATATCGCCCAGCCGTACACCAAATAGTGTTTTTTGGCAAAATTGCAGCACAGTGAAGGCACCCAAGGTGCAAGTGTAAATGCTGGCAAAGGCATCGGCCACTTGCATAAGCTATGTTACAGGCTGCGTAGGATTAGGGCAAACATATAAATTAAGCTTCAGAACCTATACCGGGGTTGGCAACTTTTACTATCTAAAAAGCCATTTTTGAACTATTTTTGACCAGAAAAATCTGTATGGGGCCACAACACATATTTGCAGTAATGCCATGTTTTTATTACGTTTGTGAAATTATTGACCTAAAATGTTACAAGTTTACATATATTTTTCATTTTTTATAACAAAAAAAAAAACACTTAAGGTGAAGGAAAAATATATATTTGCATATTTAGGCATACTTTAAATCTAACTACTGAAAGCAGCTGTGAAAATATGACATTCTGTTCATGTGCAAATTAGTAAAGTTAGAAGTAGCCTACTTTGATAATAATTGAAGCACATATCAGCCTAAAGGCTTTAAAAATAGCAAAAGATTTAAAAATAGGCCAGTTTCAGTTTAATTTCAACTAAAATCCAGGTGCAGATCAAGCGTAGCACCAAGACAACGGCATTGGTGATGTGAACAAACGAGCATCCATCCCAGCCGCTGCCGTCAAAATGAAAAGGCTGAGGCACCAGGCAGTAGAATGCTGGCTATGACATACATATTAAAATATGTATATTTTCAGTGTATAGGCTACACGTTTTTACAAAAGGAGAATGTGAGTAAACATACAGGTATGATCAATAAAAATGTGAATCTTAAACCATAAATAACCATTTTTATTTCCATATAGTTTTTGTCAAAGCCACTGGAGATGAGCAAAAGAACCACAGGTTCGAGACTCCCGACCTACAGCAACGTATGTCAGGGTCATAGTTCAGTTCCATTTTTGAGCCATAGTTTGCAGTTTGAAACAGACCCCTATTACAATAAGCAACAGACTTTTCTCACAGATTTCTATGATTATATAAGCAACACATTTAGTAGATTATTTTAACACAAATGAAAATTCTAACATCATGAATTAAGAGATCCAGCCTCTCTAGTAAGATGCAGGATCGCGGCTCCTGTCATCAGGGAATACCCTAAAAATAGGCCTGTTACCCATTTTGTGTCAGTAGGACACACTGAGTTGTGCTCAGGGGTTTTCCTGCACCCTTCACAAAGCCAAAGGAAAATCAGCAGTGTAATATGAGCACTAGGCTTTTTGTTAATATTATTTTATTTTATGCACTGCATAATCCACAATTTTGCTTATCAAAAGGACAGAAATTCCAAGAGAATGCATACATTTCTGCCAAACAAGGTAATGCAGTCTCCCATCCTTTACTGACCGATCCGGCTTGTCGCCACATCTCCTCCCCACTGTAAAATATCCTTGCTCCAGCCCATTCTGAGCATATCAGTGTTTTGTCTTAGCTGACTCAGTGTTTCTCTGTGCAGGTCCTCTGTGTTCAGATCAAGTGCTTCCAAGAAATCATCACAATTGGTTACAGTGTGTACCACTCCTACCACCTGCCCTGGTTCAGGACATTAAGCTGGTGAGGGGGCGCGCACACGCACGCATGCGGACACAAACATACATACATGTTGGCTTCCTTCTTATTATGCTGTCTCGTGTTTTAATTTTGTTGCAGACATCCTGAGGTTTGTTTTCATTGGCTATTTTAAATATCAGTATCTTAGAGACAATTAGGCTGATCAGCAAATAATAGAGTTACTGTGAATCATCAGTACTGTTTAGTTTAGTGTAGTGTAATAGATAGCAGAGTCCTGACATTCACTATGCCACGAGGCTGCAAAACTTGCAGCATCTGCTGTTTTTTATGGAGGGAAATCAGTCACTGAGCTTTGTTGATTTTTCTGCTGGCATATTGAATTCAGAGTCTGGCGAGCGGCTGTTACATATCACCATTAGATGTGTACATTTCCTCCAACCCTCTGCCTTACAGGTACTTCCTGCTGTGTGTGAACTACTTCTTCTATGGCGAGACTGTGACAGATTACTTCTTCACACTGGTTCAAAGGGAGGAGCCTCTTCGCATCCTCAGCAAATACCACCGCTTCATTTCCTTCGCCCTCTACCTCACAGGTACAAAAAAAGAAGGGCGACCTAAAAAAGAAGTTTGAAATGTCATCATGCCAGTGGGCCACAAAAAACAGTTAGTCGTTCAGGTTATTCATTACTGACTCACTTTCCAATTTTTGTTCTAGTGTAGTAAACATGTATTAAGTACCTTGACCTCCTGAGACCCTTACATATAGGGACATATAGAGACAGTACTCTGCACCTTATACTTCATTCTGCTTAACGTACAGCTGTTGCATCCCATATATTCCAAACAAGAGCTTGGGCTCAGGAGGTTCAAGTAAACAGAGTTAAGAGTCCGTTTCACACGGGTAAAATGAAACTGTTGTTTACACCAGTGTCCATTTGCTAAAGTATCTCCCCTCCCCCCTTTGGTGGTTTTTTTTTTTCATATTTTTTTGCATTGCAACCTGTAATTCAAATGTTTTTCCCTTTTTTGATTTTATGTAATAGACCTGTGCAAAATGGTGCACATTGTTGCAATGAAATTTTAAAAAATATGTAGATAACTGAAAAGTGGTGCTTGCATATATATATATATTCACCTCCTTTGTAATGAAGCCCCTAAATAAGACTGGTGCCACCAGTTACCTTCAGAAGTCACACAATTAGTTAAGTAAGGTACATACATATACACCTGTTCTGAAAGGCCCCACAGTCTGCAACAACACCAAGCAAGACACACCATGAAGACCAAGGCGCTCCCCAAACAGGTCAGGGACAAAGTTGTGGAGAAGTACAAATCACGTCTGGGTTATTAAAAAAAATAAAATAGCCCAAACTCTGAAAATTCCACAGTGCTCCATTAAATCCATCATCACAAAATAGAAAGAATATGGCGCCACAACAAACCTGCCTAGAGAGGGTCGTCCACCAAAACTCACAGACCAGGAATGAAGGACATTATTCAGAATGGCAACAAAGAGACAAAAGATGACCCGGAAGGTGCTGGAAAACTCTTGAGCTGAGACTAGTATATTGGTCCGTAGCCTAACTATAAGCTGTATGCGCCACACAACTGGGCTTTCTAGAAGAGTAACAAGAAATAGCTATTGCTTACAGGAAAAAAAATAAGAAGGCACGTTTCGAGATCACCATGTGAGAAACTCCCTAAACATATGGAAGAAGGTCTCTGGTCAGAGGAGACTAAAACTGAACTTTTTGGCCATCAAGGAGACATCTCATCACCCCAAGAACACCATCCCCACGGTGAAGCATGATGGAGGCAGCATCATGCTGTGGGGACGTTTTTTTAATGGGCAGGGACTGGGAAACTAGTCAGAACCTAAGGAATGATGGATGGTGCTGAACACAGGAATGTTCTTTAGGAAAACCTGTTTCAGTCTTCCAGGGATTTGTGACTGCGATGGAGGTTCACCTTCCAGCAGGACAATGACCCTAAGTATACTGCTAAAGCAACTCTGGAGTGGTCAGGGGAAATGAGCAAATATGTTGGAATGCCTTAGGACTATGGGTGAATACATAGGCATGCACCACTTATTATTATTATTATTTTTTTTTCTTTAGAAGAATAGAATAGAATATAAATTTTTGGATATGTGTTTTTTCATTTCACTGCACCAATTTGGACTATTTTGTGTAGGTTTATTGCACAAAATGAGAAAACTATTTTTCTTTTACAGGTTAGAATGCAAAAAATTGGAAAAAATGCCAAGAGGGAGTGAAGCCACTGTAGCAATCAGACTGATCTAATTGGAAGACACTGAATCAGGATAGCTCTGATTCCTCTCATCAGATATGTGATGATCACTCCAGTTTTGTGTTGGTAAAGTTTAGTAAAGTTTCTATGCGTGTATATACCTTATTCCATTCTGGCTAACTCTTGAATGGCTTGAGGAAGAAGTTTGGAACAATGTTGACTGAGCAAAATTTAGTTTGTAGTCGAGGTTACCGCGCGCTGACTAAACATGCTTTTGATCATAACCTATGAATTCATATACTATGAATAATGACCTTTAATAACCACAAGGTCAGTTTCACTGTGTTGACATATTTTTTTTTTTTTACCAAAAAAAGAAACCAAGAAGAAAACAGGAGGTTGTGACCATATCTCACATTTGGTGGCATAATGAATTAATGACGTAAATCTTGATAGCCACAGTTTAAATTCTCTGCTACGTATATTTTAAGTCTGGGCAGACTGATGGGTGGAAGCATACATGCAAGCCAGGCAGCAATTCTAGCTGTTTCATGGGGGAAATGAGTCACAGCTCAAGTTTCTTATATTACATCAGTTTCTTCAAAGCTGCTTGTTTCATTTACTTTGCTTACTGCAGACATCCCCCACTTCCTGCACTGTTGTGTTAGTTGATGATATATTACTGCTATAGCTTCTTGCTAATGCCAAACAGGATGTAGGCAGGAAGGAAGCACCCTGACCGTCTTGCCTGTGCAATTTAAGGTGAAACTCATCGGCCCAGCTTGTCCTTGAGCAGAGGGGCTCTGAAGGTCATAATCTGGCGTAGAAAATGATGGAAAATCCCAAGCTCTGTTGTTTGAGCATCATGGAATGTCTTGCCTGGAAATGCATCATTTTTAGCCTGAAGAGTCCGGGAAACCGACACCTCCAGTATGTCTGGGTTGATTTCCTTTCACTGAGTCAAAGCCGTTTTTTCTCAGACATTCTCTGCTTTATCCTCCACTCTCCTTAGGAAGGTAAAAAGCGGCAGTCATAAGCGATCCACTGTAAATTTAACTTGCTTAGTTTGAAGTAGGTCAAGCTAAATTTAATCAGAGTTTGACCAATGATGACCTTGATACTGAATTAATTCATTTCCTGCTCTTTACATGCACCTGTATACTGCATGTCATGTCATTTGTTCTGTTGTTGCAGGTTTCTGCATGTTTGTGCTGAGTTTGGTGAAGAAACATTACCGCCTTCAGTTTTACATGGTAAATGGGACGCTGCCTTTTTTTTTTTGGTTCATCCTGCCTCAAGGCTGCTGGGTTATTGATAAGGCTAGATAAAATACAGGCCCTCAAGTAAACAGAGAAGTGGGCCAGAGATTGCTCTAACAGGAATGTGTTTGGTGGTGCACAGATACCAGCCTGCAACATGGCATCACTTCGTCACATGAGCAGGAAACACAAGACAGCTTTCTCCCTTGTGTCAGAAAGATTACAACATTAACCCCCTACTATTTTGCCCCCTTTTTTCCTGTGAAACCTTTTGATTTAATCAGGGTCGCGTGTTGTTTCCAACAGCGTTTGTCCCAGCATAGTCTATCACTCTGCAAAAAAAAAAAGCCATCACTAGAAGCGGTACATCTCAGAGGTTTCTGTTACTGTATTCCCAATCTGCCAAAAACCATTAAAGTCTAGTATGTGGGAGCCACTGTAGCTCACCTGCTTGAGCAGGTGACCCATATACTGTAGGCTACAGTCTATTCTGCAGGGACCTAGGTTCGAATCAGCCCCAGACTTTCTTGCGTGTCATTGCCCTCACTCTCCCTACTGTCCTGTCCAATAAAGGCTAAAAACGCCTATAAATAAGTATTACACATGTCTATCATCATGTGTTTTTCATGAATAGTAAGGTTTTAATGTATCCTAATGTTTTTAGACACTGACTTTTTTTGTGTTTTATAGCTGTAACATTCATGTTGCTTTGTGAAGAATATGGGCTAATAGTCAGCTTTAATTTGAGTAAAAAAAACAAGCTGTAGAGCTGTTATTACTGTTTTAATATACAGCCCCCTATTGTGTGGTGTGTGTATTTTTTTTAACCCTTTGGATTTCCTCTTGTGAAGTTTTCTCTTAATGGTAAAGTTGAATAATGACATGCTTACCTCCTGGAGAGTGTTCTTCACTTGGCTGGATAATGTGAAAGGATCTTTCTTTTTCATGGAAAGGATCCTGGGATCATCCACCATCAGGCAGTATCTCCC
>VUQH01031735.1:0-10217 GCA_015106775.1 Etroplus canarensis
AGTGAAAAGTTGTGTGTGTGTGTGTATGTGTGATAGAGAGAGTGAGAGAGTGGCAGAGAGCAATCGAGCAAGCAAGGCCCCCCACACAGTCCATAAGACTGAGTAAACCTGCCACTGTGAACTTGTCTTCTTGGTTACCTCTCCACAGGCTTGCCAATAGCCAGGCCCTGGGCTCATCTCTATCCCAGCACACCTGGGGTATGGCTTTAAACACAGTCCATGCTGTTGGGAAAGCATCCTCACTGACCCCAATATGCTGCCCTCAAGAAGCTATCGGTGGACCTGGGGAAAGTGAGGTTGCAGTGATAATGGTAAGTGTTCAGATGTCACACCCGCAGGTTTGCTAGGGGGCAACTCACTGAGCCATGCAGGTTTTGTAGTCCCTTCGTGTCTCCCTCTGCTTTCTGTTTTTCTCAGATTCATTGTCTTGTTTGAGCTTACCTTTTTTTTCCTCCTCAGGTATCTTTTTTCACTTGTTTCTTTTACCTTTTTGTCTTTGTCTCTTGGTCTTGATGTATGTACGTAAGTCCTTGCTAATGACTTACCAATATGAGAGATTCTTAAGGGTTATTTTAGGAGGCACTTGACCTTCTTAATTTCCTGTTTTCTGGGGATGCAATTAGTGAGGAGAGGAATGAAACAACAGCTAAGCATAACAAGAACACCATTCAACCAGCTGCCACTGCCAAGCTAGATATCAGTGTTTATGTAATTGGAACAGCGCTGCTTTGTAATTGGCTTGCTTTTCTCAGAATATTATAGAAAAGCTGGAAAACTGACAAACATACAAAGAGAAAGTAATTGTACTGTTCATAGTAATTATCTTTCTGCGTAATGCACACCAGCTCTCAAATGGAAGCATTACAATGCTTCTGTATGTATGTGCATGTGCCAACAAGCCAGTAACAGACTGACACAATAATTCAGGCTGGAAATATGATGCTGGCCAATTCCACCAGATTACCAAATTTGTTCGCTAATCTAATTTGTTGATGTCAGGTAGATATTTGGAAATTATAAGCATCTAAAATGGGGTTATCCAGATTACAAAATATAAAAGATCCAGGACTGACGAACATTGATTGCACCCTCTTTCACTAGGAATATACCAACCATACAAATACACATGACAAGACTTTTTACACAAACCAGCATAATATTTTCATCTTTATATTGATGCATCATGTCAAAAAATGTTTTGAAAAATCAAGGACCTGTAGTAAAGAGCAAGGACTTGCCACTTTACTCCCTCTGTTCTCAACCTTTCCTTTCATTCTGATCATCCATTTTGGCAGGCAACTTGTCTAAAATGGTATTATAGAGAAACAGAAAAATGGCTGTTAAGTGAGTCCCAATTCGTTGAACTCCCACAAATTTTAATGTACTCTTTCTTTACTAATTTTTGTGCAGTGACAAAGGTTTGTAATTTGACAATATTATGCTCACACAGGGAAGTCATGCCTGACTGGTGGATTCTGAGAGCTCCATCAACTCTTTCATCCTTGCTACCGTACACAACAACCCTCAGGCCACAAGGGTCACTGTGTTTTAAGAAATCCTCCACCATCAATGATCAATTAGGAAATTTGAGCCTTGCTTTTGATATAATCTATTAGGAGTGCACAGGTGACAGGATATATGCCACAAAGTATTACAATAATACTTTGAAAATTAATAACCTTTTATTAGGTGACAGTGTAATAGTAAAGGTCTCGTGGTGTTGAACAATTAACATTTTTTATGTTTAAGGGAAGATAAAGGTTGGAATAGAAATGAAACATTGTGACAAGGCAAGAGGGTCTTTGTCATTCATGAATAGCAGAAGGAACATGCAATGTATAGAACTTATGGAATAGTCATATTTAATAGAATAAAATTTAAATTAAATTCAAAACTTTCCCTTCTTTTAATGATCTTGAGAAAGTCACTCATGCTTATATTATTCTAAAGTGGACTGCAATTCATTATACACTGGACAAAAGTATTGTATCACATCTCTTTATCATTGAATTCAGGTGTTTCATTCAGGCCTATTGCCACAGGCATTTAAAAGGCATAGAAAATCAAGTACCAAGCCATGCAGTCTGCCTTTACAAACATTTGTGAAAGAATGGGTTGTTCTAAAGAGCTCACTGAATTAGTACGGTATGGTATGAGAGTATGGTACTGTAATAGGATGTCTCTAGTGCAGCAAGTCAGTTTGTGAAATGTATTCCCTCCTAGATATTCCATGATCAATTGTAAGTAGTAAGTGGCAGACCACATACATTTACAGAGCAGGGTCAACAAGTTCTCAGGTACATAGTGAGTAAAAGTCACCAACACTGCTGACTCAGTAACTACAAAGTTTCAAACCTCCTCTGGCATCAACATCAGCACAAAAACTGTGCACTGGGAGCTTCATGGCATGAGATTCCATGGCTGAGCAGCTGCATGGAAGCCTTACATCACCAAGCACAATGCCAAGTGCTGTATGGAGTGGCATAAAGCATTCTGACACTGGACAGTGGAAAAGTGGAATAAGATCTCACTCTGGCAAGTGATGAATCATGCATTAACTGGCAGTCTGATGGAGGAGCATGGGTTTGGTGACTGCCAGGAGAAAATTAACTGCCTGACTACATTGTACCAAGTGTAACATTGGTGAAGGAATGATAATGCTGTGGGGTTGTTTTTCTGGGGTGGGCCTGGGCCCCTTAGTTCTAATGAGGGAAAATCTTAATGCTTCAGTTTACCAAGACATTTTGGACAAATCTATGCTTTCAGCTTTGTGGAAACAGTTTGGAAAGGCCCTTTTCACAGCATGACTGTACACCAGTGCACAAAGCAAGGTCCATAACAGCATAGTTGGATGAGTTTGCCTTGGAAGAACTTGACTGGCACTGACCTCAACCCCATTGACCATATTTGGGATGAACTAGAACAGAGATCGTGAGCCAGACCCTCTTGTTTAACATCATTGTCTGACCTCACAAATGCTCTTCTAGTTGAATGGGGGAAAATTCCCAAAGACACACTCCAAAATCTTGCAGAAACACTTCCCAGAAGAGTGGAAGCTGTGTTAGCTGCAGAGGGACCAACTCCATCTTAATGCCTATGGATTTAGAATGGGATGTTAAAAAAGCTCCTGTAGGTATAATGTATGGTGGCCCAGTACTTTTGTCCATATAGTGTATGTACAGTAAGAATGGGCAAAGCACAAAACCTCTAGTTGCAGTTGTTCCAAAAAGCTGCAACAAAATTCCTCACTTTTACACCTACGCATGAGCATTCTTCATCAAACCTGGCATTGTTACATTGGCTATATGTTCAGTTTAGGATTCATTATTAAATGCTGTTTCCTTGCTTGCTAGTGCTTGATTCCCCAACTCCAGGTCATCTGTAAGACCTGTTAGACACGCATGCCCCGGGTCATTCATTTGGTCTGTTGATTAGCAACATTTGTTAATTCCAGGATCCAGGCAGGCATTTCAGGCTGACTGGGCTTTCTCTGTAAAAGCTCAGAAACTTTGGAACTGTTCCTCCCACCAGATGAGGTTGTGTATCTCACACATTTAAAAAAAAAAACATAACCCTTCTCAGAGTTTTTATATTAGGCCCGATTTTGAAAATTTCACATTGTTTGCTTAATGTATTAATGGCCCCTGTAGATCATCTTGCTTAATCGGCTTAATTTGTTCTTACTGATTAATTTGTTTCCTGTTGATTTGCTTTTATTTTGCCTTTTTTATTTTAATTTGTTTTAACTGGTTCTTAATGGCTTCATTTGTTTTGACTTCTGTCTGAAAATATTAGCAGTGACATTTTGGTGAGTGTTCTGTTTAAATGTGCTCTATAAGTAAACCAATTTGGTTTGGTCTTTTGTATCACTCAATCTCTAGATGTCACTTCACAATACAATCTAACTATGTGTTATAATAAGCAAATTACATTTCATGCATTTAAAAATAAACAGTTCTAGGTGCTTATAGAAGAACCTTAGACTGAAGTATACAAGCAGATGTTAATGGGGTGACAGAACAGTTGAAATGTGTGGAAATAAACAACACTAGCTGAACTTTTTGCCCTGTGCTGTATCTGGAGTCTCAGCTCATCTCCTGTGCTTCATCCCTGTTCTCCGTAGATGAAAGGTGCTGCTGACTCCTTGTCATGCATTAGCATTCAGACACCCACCTTCCCCTTATCTGCTGTCAAAACAGCCACCTCTAACTTCCACAGAGAAACACTTTGACCACACATCAATGACAAGCCTTCTTATCAATGGCCTAAACAAGCCTGGTGCACGTCAAAATCACAGACAGCGGGAGCTGCAAGAAAAGGAATGGGGAATGTGCCTCTGCAGAGAGAGGCAGACAAACACAGAGCTAAAGAAAGAGCAGTGAGCGTGTCTGACATTTCTAGCGCTGGTATTTTGCTGTATGAGACCTAGAGGGAGTGGAATCGAAGAAGCACCCCCCACCCACTCATTCACCCCCACCACCACCCTCCTCTCTTGTCCGCCTCCGTACAGCTACACATCTTTCTCCAAAATTTGTTTGGGGCATCTTTGCAGTGACTTTCTTGGACCAATGAAGCACGCGGGAGGTGAGGACTTATCACAGAGTGGCTCAGAAACACAGAGCAAGTAAGTAAGGCAGAGAGAGATGGAAAAACACAAAGAGATGGAAGGACAATCTCAAGAACCAAGGGCTTGTCAAGATGAAGCATACATCATGTGTCCCTGCAGGGGGCTGCACCACAGCTATTGAATTTACATGTCTGCCACTGGAATATTGTGTGGGAAAAGTCAGAGAAGCAGTTTGGATGCTGTGTGACTACAAGATGACTTGTAACACTAAAGGCACTGTAGTACAGTGTTTTAATATAAGTGTAAATGGTCCTGTCTTCCCATTTCCATTGGTAGAACACTGCAGATATACAGTGCCTCTCTTTTCAGTTTGTTTCTTTTTTCTTTGACTACTTTGATTTGAAACATTGTTTTAAACATCTATCATATATGTAAAAATTCTCAGAAATGTGTTTTCCTGAGTGCAAGGAATTTGTTAAAGATCAATTAAGGAAACAATGACATGCAGAAGCTCACTTATCTTGACACTTCTGCACAAAGCTTTAGTGACACTAGATCCTACACTTCCTATCTTTTTGATAAAAATCCAGGGGTAGAAAGCCTGTCTGGGGCAATGGAACATTTTCCAGTGGTCTGTGACTTGCTTTGGCTTGTCATAAGCAGTCAACTTGGCCAGCAATATCCATCAAAATGGATATCTCGAAGAAAAGAAATGGTGATAAAGAGATGGAAAGAATCAAAAAAGAGAAATGTTTTTACCATGTATGCAGCAGGATGCTGCTTATTCCCAATCAGGGGCCAGGTCAGTCAAAAACACCAGCTAAAACACACAAACACATTTATAATTATGTTATTGTAGCTTATGCTCAGCTTCATTTTAAGTGTGTAAGGTTTTCTGATACCTGTTGCAGCACATAGGATTAGCCTACAAGGCCAGTGATCTATTGTTCTGAGTCAAAGAGTGGACTCGGATGGCTTGTAATACCCAGCCTCATTTTTCAAACCATCTCTGGTCACATCTTTCAAACTGGGCACCCATAGCAACCACAGCTAATTTTGTGATTCAGTTGTTTTATTTCTTTTTAATGTTGCCCTATCCATTAGGAACTATTGTGTTAGACAATATACTTATGTATCTATGTCACCCCAGGCCATTCAAATCATTGATAAAGATAGGACAGCAGATAAATACTTGACAACAAGGGCTTCAGGTTACAGATTAAAGTAGCCACAATGAGACTTAAAAATAAAATCAGTACATGGTTATTAGAAAAATTCATGAACTCCTGCTTCTTAATTGTCATACTTAGGCTATTGTTGATTAGCTTGTCTATTTGATGTTTAAATGTTTGACTTTATGATCTCAGCAAAATGCTGACAGTAATCAGTAGGTACAACATGTAATTGCCCTAGTTTATAAACCTTTGTCACTCTTTCTTCTCTTCATTTTTATATATTTTATATATGTGTGTTGTGTCAGCACAGGAAACATGCTGGTGGTGACTATAAGTTTAAAGGTCATATGCAATTCTTGCAGAGAAAGAGGGCTGAGGGCTAAATGTCACTCTCAGTCTGGGCAGTGTGCATGGCCAGAGGGGAGGTCATAAGGTCTGATGAAAACAAATCCATCAATTTGCTGTTCCGGTAACAGGGCACAGAACTGAAAGACTAAAGGGGTGCAGGAGGCAGACAGTGGCAGACAGAGGGATGGATGGGAATGAAAGGGGTGTGTGCGTGTGTGTTTGTGTTGTGATGGGATAATAAGCAAGACTGGGCCAGAACACTTTGCCTTTGCTTTTGAGTTAAGGCCTTTTATTCCTAGGTTATTTTTTAATATCCTGAGGTCTTGTTTACTAGATAAACTTTCCACCTATAGCAACTACAGTTTAGTAATCCACAATAGTTTTGGAGTGATGAGTGTTTTGAGGCTGATCAGATATTTAAAAAAATAGAAACAGCTTACAGTCACTTAAAATCGGGGTTCTTCACACATCTTCTATGAAAATGCATCTGAACTGGTTGCTTCTTGGCTCTAGGAGAGCAAACTTTTAAAGGTCAATGGAGACTGAACCAGACAAAGTAATTCATAGTTACTTGTGCTAACGTGCTCATGTTTAGACACCTTCATCAGAGCAGTCAGATTACAGTCACTTGCATGCTATGATTCATTTTTATTTACTATTAATTCTTAAATTTCCAAAATAGATGCAAGCTTAAAAATAATGTAAATTATACATTGCTTGGCGAAAATGAGATTTTGAATAATTTCAAAAAGACAATGCCAAATCAAACAAAGCTGTAGCCATAGACAAAGTCTCAAAGAGAGTTTCCTAAAATCTGAGTGTTTAACGTTTTTTTGAACATGCTCTCTAAATGGTATAATTCCACTATTTGAAATAAATCTATGACAAAAAACCCATCCCTAATTTGAAAAGTTTACCATAAATTTTCATTAAATTATGTTTTCATTAGTGTGATCAGTACAGTGAATGAATTATCCTGGTATTCTCAATATTGGACTTTATAATTACCTAGAGACTCACTAACTACATCTGGATGAGCAAAATGGCTTTAGAAAAGCAGGCATAGTATTAATTAGACATCATTTTCCCCAGTGCACAGTGTACAGCTGGGCCTAACCCCTGCCATGCACCTAGATCCATTCATTCATTCATTCATTTAGAAAAAATGTATAACCTTTAGGTCTGGTAAACTAGTGCAGCCCATGTTCTTAGTTTATGATGTTAAACATTGTGCACATACTGTTTAAAAATAGCTGAAAAAATATATAGTAGAAATAAATAACCAGGCAAACTACTGGTTTACCTCTTCAACTGATACCCATCCACTTATGTCCACTCATCATGGCAGGCTAGACCATTCATCACTGTTTGAACAAAGTTATAAAAAAGTGAGAGATCTATCAGAATTTAAAGAAATACTGGTACTAATGATGAAGTTTATAATGCCATAAAAGCCTTTCGCCAGTTTCATGTTTGGTAATTTCAGTAGAAATTATTTTAAGTGATGTTAAATATTTCGAATTTATGGAGTAGTAGTGATTTTCATTCATTTACATCTGGAAGATCTTAGACTGTTAATAATTTAATACAAGTTGGGGTTGTCTGATTAACCAAATATAAATTGTTGTAACAACTATTTACTATCTTTAACATGTTTATTGACAAGAAATTTGCCATAGAAAAAGAATTACGCAAGCCACTGCTGTGCAGTTTTTCTAGTGAGTATTTGTAGAACAGGTCTGTTTAGGTCTTTATGAGCATGACGCTAAACTCCTTTTAATTATTTCCAAATACGGTGATTATGAGTAGTGAATGAAGAGAATTTATATGTGTGGACCACATCACACTACAAGCTTCATGAGCTTGTATAATAATAGCTTGCTGACCTTGTTGGAGGATGCCGTTGAACTTCCTTATAGCCTTGTGATCATCAAGGTTTCACAATGTCTTTATGAAAGAATTTCATTCTACAACCTCTTTTGATACTCTTTGTACGCTGAAGTAAAAATGCTTTCAATCCAGTCATACATCAGTTATATCTGCCTATCCTTGTAGAGAGTTACAGTACAATGGGGGCTGGAGTGCACCCCACCTGATATTCTGCAAGAGCCAGGGTAAACCCCAGACAGGTCATGAGTCTATCACAGGGCAGAAACCTAGAACAAAAGTTAAAAGTTAACCCTTTTACACCTAAAAGCAGTTGTCAAATAACCCAAAAACGGTTTTTGAATTGTGGGGAGGAAGCTGGTGAACCTACAGAAAGTCCATAACAAAGAGGCCCCTGGTACCTGGACCCTGAAAAACCTGAATGTTCAAGAAATATAACATAGATGTGATGCAATGTTTGTATACTTCATGTTAAGATACTGAGTGTACTGAGACTTTATATTAGTATTCACCATATAATAAGGATGACAAAGGCAAATTATACTTTTCATCACAAATCATAATGCATTATATTCTCTTGAAAATAGAAAATGACATAATCCAATATTGGTTGCAGGCCTACACCTTCACTTTCAAACAGGGTAACGCCCGCTATCAAAAAATCCCCGTCATGCTTAGTGGAAAACAGCTTCATTCTGATATCTGATTGGACAAGAGTGCTGACTCCATCAAGTCTCAAGAAGTTTAGCCAGACAGTGTAATTGCTAATCGTTCAAGCTTGAGACACATCTAACAAGGCGTGCTGGACCCCCTTGCCTTGACTACATGCCATTCACTGGGGCTCTCTGACTACAGTGAAAGTGATAGGCTGTCCCCTGAGACCAGAATAATGTACATTGTGCTTCTAATGGGCTAATGGGGTGGGTGTGGAAAAGATTGAAAAACAGTCTCCACTGTGACTGCTCCAGTTAAAGGAAAACCCTAAGAAACATAGGTAGTGATTACAAAAAAGAATGGAACTGGATGGTAGAAATTTCAAGAAAATCATCAAGTAAATGGACTGAGAAAGACAGTGGGAGCCAGATGATGAGAAGTGATTGTGAGAGTCAGATGGTAAAAAAGAAAGTAAGATGTGCAGCAGTATTAGAGACAGCATGGTAGTAGTAAGAAAGTGAGAGGGATAAGGAAAGAAAGGGGAAAAGATAGAAAGCCCAACAGTAATTATAAAGATAGAAGAGGAGTGAGACAGGCAGAGAAGAAGAAAGATAGCGAAAGGAACCAAGATACGGTGTTGGGGGAGAGAGAAACTGTTCAGGCACTAAGAGGTTGAGCGGAAAAGCAATTTAGAGCTCTAATCAGATTGCTATTGAATGTGCATGAATTAGACTTTGCCCCAAAGCTGTCTTGGCTATGACCAGACACACTTAGAATCCAACTCTGAAGTACAGTTGGACTTTTGTCAACCAGACAACACAGTGGCTGAGAACACCCCAGAAATCTGTGTGTGTGTGTGTGTGTGTGTGCACACGCTTGCCTGCATGCCAATATGTTTTGTATTTCTTTGTTGGTGCTGTAAGATAAGAATGCAGTTTAGGAGATTAGTGAATTACATAAATGATTTTAGCATATTTGTAATGCTTATGGTGAAAACCAGATGCAAGTTTTCGATAATATTCTTAAATGTATGGTAAGAACTAACATGGAATTCAATTTATCCCAATATCAGTGTTATTAATATTGTAAAAAGAAATAAAAGAAAGTTATTTATATGAACAAATATGTTGCTGTTAAGCTCAGGTGGCACTAGGAACACGATATAAAACTTCCAAAGAAAGCAAGCTTAAGTTTGCTGGGTCCTCCATTCGCTCTGTGTTTTTCCATATCCCCACGATTTCTAGGCTGACAGCCTTCCCCATCATGTCCTATCTAACTGAATCTCAGTCCAGGACAGGCCACTTAGCAAAGGGAATTATTTTCAACACAATTCACTGTCAGGGCAAATTGGTGCAGTGGTCTGAACTTGAGCACCATGGTTGATGGAGAAGGAGAAGGAGTATAATGAGGCAAGCAACACTGAGGAAAAGGCAAAGAAAGACAAGCAGAGATGATGATAGGATAATGGAAAGCTGGACAAGGGGTTTTTCAACTGGGGTAAGTAAGGACATACAGACATAGAGAAAAATAGCCAAACAATAGGGGTGGCAGCAGAGAAGAGGCTTAAGAAGAGATGAGAAGCAAAA
>VUQH01031736.1:0-35427 GCA_015106775.1 Etroplus canarensis
GACGAATGTCCAGCTGGGATAACCACATTTACTCAGGGCCTTCTTGATGTGATGTTCTTCTGCTTCCCTGGCCGCTGTGTCTGTGGGGATGGTGTTCGCTCTATGTTGTAGTGTTGTAGTCACTACAACATAGAAGAAGTCACTCGGATGAGTGATGAAACGTTTCTCCCACGGAAAACCTTACGTCCAGATGAACAGAATCAACTTTTGAGAAATGTCAGAAATGGTCTGGTATTACTCTTGCAACTGTAAGCATCAGAGATTTGTGAGCCAAAATTATTTGTTAGTGCAAAGCAGTCTTTTAAGCCTTATTCACAAAGGATTCATTTCTCCATGAGACTCCGTGTCATTTGGAAATCTTTCCTACAGTTCTGTTTTGTGTTATACATTCACGAGGAATAAGCAAGTCTGTGTTTTGCTGGAATGTATTGACATCTTTGGTCGCCTGCTACAAACGTAACATTTTTATAAATAGTCTGTCACATAGTAAATGTTGTGCCTGTTGAAATGTTTCTCACCCTGGTGATGCAAAGCAATTAATTTCATCATCTTATATGAACTCTTTCTATTGAGGTCTCCATGCTCTCTTAAATTTGCACCCAAAATGCTGTCCAGTTTCATTTATAACCGCCAATGCAGTCATCACTGTGGGATAATTACACAAGTTTTCACAGGACTCTGCGCAGTCCTGTGAAACCTGTGTAAACCCTTCCTGCTTCCAGAGGAATTAAGAGGGTAAGTAGCAGCCAGGTGCTGCTGATCAGATACACTTGATCATCAGCCAGTGTGACAACCTCCATAAAATCTGAAGTTTTGGCAGTTTGGTCATCTGGTGTGTGTGTTTCTAAAAACAAAAAAATAACACTTTCTGATTTTTATTCTGATTCTGATTCACAAAATGCCACAATCTTCCCAGGAGTGAATCAAATGCTCTGAGAAACTACAAAAAACCCCAAGATCTACATTTCAGACTTTATAGGCCTTCGTTAGGGTTTCAAATGTTAAAGTTCATGACAGTACAATTAGAAAAAGACTGAACAAGCATGGCTTGTTTGAAAGGGTTGCCAGGACAGACTTCTTCTCTCTAAAAAGAACATGGCCACATGGCTTAGGTTTGCAAAGCTACTTCTGAATGAACCACAAGACACCTGGAGCAATGTCATTTGGACAGATGAGAACAAAGTGGAGATGTCTGGCCATAATGCAGAGCCTCATGCATAATGAGAACCAAGCACAACATTATGTCAAGCACAGTGATGGAAGGGTGATGATTTGGATTTGTTTTGTAGCTACAGGACGAGGGCACCTTGCAGTTATTGGGTCGACCATGAGCTCCTCTGTATACCAAAGTATTCCAGAGTCAAATGTGAGGCTATCTGTCTGAAAACTAAATGCCTGCAACACTCAATTAACTGAAGCAATGTTGTAAAGAAGAGTGGTCCAAAACTCCTCCGTAATGAGACTAATCCATCCAGAAAATCATTACTTCAAGATATTGCTGCCACAAGTGCTTCTACATTCTACTGAATCATGGGGTGTACTTAGTTTTTCACAGGCCCGCAAAGAGCCTTTTGAAAACTTTCTTTTTCACATGATTGTAAATGGCAAGAATCATGCAAGTGTGCACATGGCCTCCTCTCCATGAATACTAGTCCAAAGCAAATAGGCCTTTAAAACATAAAAACAAAAGAGTAAAAACACAGCAATTTGCAGTTTTCCCACAATTAAATTTTTACCAGATGGACGTAAAGGAGCTGCAAGAAAGAGTAAAAATCTAATGAGTGTGTTTTTAATCTTAACTGTGGCTTTAAATCAGTGAAAATGCTTTGTGTCTCTCTCAATTTATAGTCCTCAAGGCTTCTGTTATTATTTGGAGCCCTCCAGAAAAGTTTTCTGAAACCAAGGCTAAAACATAAATGGTGGTTGTTAGGTCAAGTGGAAACTATCATCAAAAGATTTTGAGATCTGTGTTCTTTATGCTCTTCCTGAAGGCAGGTCAGTTGTTTTGAGCTGTTCTATTGTGGAAATGAGCTTGCTGCAGGCCTACAGTACGAGCTGCCCCTGCGAGCCAGGTATATGAGATAAAATGCAGTGAGATGCTTTTTGTCAAATATGAATATCCACGTTCAGTTAGCTAAAATTCATTCCCCATGTGGGATTTTCTTTTTTTGTTGTTTCTTTGCTGCCTGAGGGTAGCTGGCAGCTGTTTGGTTTGCCAACAGTGTTTTCAGATAGCAGGCCAATGAATTCCAGCGTTTCTTTGCTGGTTTCTTCCCTGATTGCAAGTTCACCAAAATAAATATGAAAATGGAGGTTGTCGATGCGCAGTCCCACAGGAGCAGAATTGGCGGCATCTGACTCTCTGAGTTCATCACAAAGCTGCACGACAGGGAATGTGGGAGGTACGGCATGTGCCTGTGGTAACACTGGCACTTAATGTAGCTGCAGTTAGCTTCTCTCCCCTCTCCCCGCTTCACCCCAGCAAATACCCCCACCACCTAGCACTGAGTGATGTCAGACAGTCAGGGATGCTGGATGCTGAAGGAGAGCGCAACGGCAGCAGGCGGCAGAGATAAGGCCCCCCATACCTCCACAGATTAAACAGCAGGATTAACCTCTCTACTCCACCACTGCCACCACGGTGTCTTTCACCCCCTTATCTACCCCCACCTCCTCCTTTTCTCCTCCAACATTTGCCACCATACATTTGTACAGTTGTCATGATGTAGGAAATTGCTTTTTAACCCTATGTGGCTTTGCTCTGTCCTTGCCAATTGAAACATAAGAAAATGGAGCAGGCCCTGCCAGGAATAAAATAAAACTGTTTTGCCCCCAAAAGGCTTTCTGGTCTCATCCCAAGCCAGACAAGAAATAGTACATTTTCAGATAAATTTAGAAAAGGAAGATTCTGTTGAAAATGTCACATATTGCAACAATTTTGTCCATTTTTTGTCAGTTTCTACGGCTTTTCTTTAATAACTTGAAGATTCAATTGCAGTATTTGAGTTATCATGTTCAAAGGAATAAGGAAATCACCAATAAATAGTCCAACAGATAATGTCCTCAGCAGTGCCACCCTGAAGCCACACTACAGAAATGGTTTGCAGATATTTATTTCATGCTCCAGTGTTCCAGCCACACTTCTCACAAAACATGTCCACTTCTCTAGCTTTACGGTTATTGGATAGCAATCAAAAAGTGTATATGTTTAACGAGTCCACTAAAATGAAATGCTGTATATTTACATAAATTCTGCGGCAGAGTATTGAGTCACCCACTATCCTCTCAGAAGTCAGTGCATTTCTTTTCTTTAGTTATCTTTGCCCGTGGCTTTAACTTTAATTATATAAAAAAAGACAATTGAAATACCAATAGTTTTGTTATCTTACACAAGATTTGTTATATTTTCTAATCTAATCCATTTTCTTCATCCCAGGTTAGCTTATGGAATAAGATTGTTGGTATTCCCTGCAGTTTACATGAACATTTTGTGATTGTAGTGACTGCATATTTATTTAAAATGTAAAAGAATGCACATAGGATGCTATCTTAACAGTGTGACTTTTTACCTCTAAGCTTTTTTTTTGGCCACCAATGACTTTAATCACTTATATCAAATCTTTACTTTGGTTCGGGCTGAGAAAGATGGAGGAAATGTAGATTCTCTGCTCTCCAAACCAGGCAATTAGCATAGCATCCCCCTGTGTTAGGTACCTGCGATAAGAGGGCTAGTGACCAAGTGAGCTATGACATTCCATTGATCCAGAAAATTGCTGCAGAGCCAGCCTTGAAATTAGTTTAAATTGCTGAATCAAAAAATGTTATCCTGGATTCTGGCAAGGCCAGCGTAAACCTCATGCCTCTAATCCCCAGACTGATGTGAAAAGTTGTCAGGGATCGTGTCGCCCACCACCACGATTGATGGGGGACTTTGGATTACGTGTGACAGAGAGAGACACATGCAAGCAACTGGGATTTGACTTGGATGGCACTTATGGCTACCAGGGTCGTGACTTGGTTTCAAATCTGCAGGCTTTGGGAATTTCCAGTGTGATCTAACACTGGCTTTGTGCTTTTCAATTCAATTACACGCCATCGCTTTACTCTGTGACAATGTCAGATCTCAAGCTCTCTTAAATGCGAGTTGAGTCATAAATCTAAGCTTTGACGCTGAGTTCAAGGATTGGTGTGGGTATAATTTACCATCAGTCAGGTGCCTCATTTTATCCTCTTTGGGTACTCTTAAAATAGCAACAAACAGCTGTGTTGCCGTTGTAGATTGATGGAAGGAGGGAGCAGGCAGGAATATGTCAACTCTAAACAGCTTTAATGTGGAATAACTTCTGGTAAGAGGATCACTGAAGCAAACAGAGAAGTGGATTAAAGTCAAATATATTCTGTTGTAGGTATAATCACTAGTCAGTGTAAAAGCAGTGCTTTACCAGGAATAGCAGTGTTGGGAATTGCAGATGACATTTTTGCCATTTGGACAAGAAAATATACAATGACTGCTCACAATGGCAAACATAGTAGCATGTCTAACTTAGAGTCGAGTAGTATTTTGAACTCTAAGCACTCACCTGCACCCTGATTGGCACAGCATCCTTTTTACACAGTAATTAAACAGGCAATAGACAGACTCCTAAATGAATTTGAGCTTACTGCTTGGCTGCGGTGTGCTATTGCTGCCCAGGTGTGCTCAGACTGCTCACTAATAAATGGCTAAAATATGATTTTAACACCAGTGCACAGCAGTCTGCCACAGTCAGAGCTGCAGATGTTGTTTTAATCAGTTCTTACAGTGAAAAATGTGGAGCTGTACAGTTGAAAAAATCTGCAGCCGCTGTGCTCCCTCCACCTGACATCACTTCACCTGGCTCGTCTTCCATTCTTTGCTACAATTGGGTTGTTGTGTATTCCGCTTCACAGTCAAAGAAATTCACCCATCTTCAGCACTGAGTTTGGAAAATGTCAAGCACCAAAGAAAAAGGCATTTTGTCTGCCAGTTTGACAGGGCAATCTTTGCACCGCCCTTTTTTTTAAGGTTTGTTTATCACATCCCACATTGTCAGCAAATATAAAACTGGTCTCTTTTTTTTAACTTTCTCTTTTTGACTTATCTGGAAAAAAGTTAAACTCTAAGTGGGTGAAGCTTTAAGTATCGTACATAATCCCTCTTGCTTCTGACAGGAATAAGAAAGTTGAGCTAAAGACCACTCAACGGAGTTTTAAGTTAGTGTGTGAAAATCCAGCAGGATAAGAGAATGCCCCACTGGATACTCCAGGATTAGTATATCTATTGATTTGTGTCATCATGAGGAACACAAGAGTATATTACAAGCACATTAGAAGACAGTATCTCCCCACATTAAAATGTGAAGCAAAGGGAATGAAGCAGGGGCACTTCAAACGGCTGCTTAGAAGCTTACTGATTTGCTGAGTGCTTCTTCCCAACAGGTAGTAATATGCTCTCATTAGAACACAAAACCACAAAGAAAAAACTGTTAGGGGAATTCTGTTCTAATGGAGAAACCTTATAAAGCTCAAGATAACAAAAGCTGATTTTTAAAAAAATAGTATGTGGGATGAGAAACTGGCTTTGCAGCGGTCAGTGCTCTACCTGAGCAGCCGTTACTGATTTTTATGCTTAAAATCTCCCACTAGGGAGCAAGAAACTACAAGGCCTGACAGTGTATTGACTCTGCAATGTGTTGAACCTGTCATGCATGTCACATGAGTGCAGATGCTGGAGTGGTGAAAATATATACCATAGCATAGTCAATATGTTATAGTTGGCTATATAGAAAGCTGAGTACATCTGTGTTTATTCAAGCTAGCACTTAAACCCCTTTATTTTAATTCTGTTCAATTCAGTTTCATTTATATGGTACCAGTTCATAACAACAGTAGCCTCAAGGTGCTTTAAATTGCAAGGAGACCCTAAAATATGAGAGAGAAATCCCCAATAATCAGCCCACTGTGAGCAGCACTTGGTGATGGAGGGAAGAAAGAACTCCCTTTCAGCAGGAAGAAACCTCTGGCAGACCCGGACTCAGAGAGCGGCAGCCATCTGCTGTTACCAATTCAGGGCTGAGGAGAGAGAGAAAAGAGGAATAGGACTAAATAAAAGCTATAGTTAGAGGACAAAAGTTAATGAAGTGCAGTAGTGGCATATAAACACATCAGGAGTGAAAATAGGTATTCATTGCATCATGCCAAGTCCCCCAGCATGTGTACCTTTTGGCTGCTCCCTTGTGTTCTCCACAGCAGATTAATCCACATTGGTAAGTTGGCAGAGGTTTCATACCAGATGCCCTTCCTGATGCAACCCTCCATAGTGAGAGGGGCTTGTGTCTACACCTGGAATTGAACCAGGGACCTTTTGCTTCAAAGGTGAATGCACAAACCACTATGCTACCAGGGACACTAAGCCTTTAGCAGCATAAAGAAGGGATAATTCAGGGTCACCTGATCCAGCCCCAACTATACGTTTTATCAAAAAGGAACATTTGAATCTTGATTTTAAAAGTTGAGAGGGCATCTGTCTCTCCACCTAGGAGCTGGTTCCAGACAGCTGAGGACTCTGACTCCCATTCTACTTTTAGGAACCACAAACCTGCACTCTGAGAATAAAGTGCTCTGTTAGGATGATATGATAGTTTAAGATATTATTTTAACACACCAGTGTGCTCTACTATCAAAGTTAAAGAACACACACATAACTCAGTTGTGAAACATTGATCTTCAGCCTGTTAGCGTAAAGCACATAGTGCACTAATACACAGCTTACATACCTCAGGGAGTATCCTGTGGACATTGTTGTTGTTGTACAATTTGTAACATGAAAATGGCTAACCATAAATAAATATCTTACAAGCAGACAGGCCAGATGGTAATGTAGATTAATAAAAAAAATGGTTATGACTGACATGCTGGATGCAAACACTAGCTGTATTGCATACTGTGCTGTATTTTGTCCTGGAGAAAAAGGTTTAAAACTGCAGTTTAGAACATGCACCAGTCTCTCAGTTTTTGAAGAACACAGGTCTTAGTTTAGATATGTAGTTTTACAAATGCAGACTGAACAGTCATGATGATGGGGAAGAGCATGTGACCTTTTGGGTTATTTCCAGAAGATGTAGAATGGGCACGCTGCGTCACTCACTTCCATCATGATGGACATCATCCAGTTCAAGCCTGTGAATCACAGACTGATTTAAAGTCTTTGTCAAGACACTTGATCAGAGCTGCTCATCAGCTGCTGCCCCACCAGATGGATTTTGGCCTTAGCACTGACATATAAGCTTCTCTAAATGTGCACCTGAACCTTGTCTCATGGCAGTGTTGTTGATGTAATTTAACGACAAAGATAATAATTCCGTTTAGGTCAGTGGTTTTACAGGCAAAGGTCGGACATTGAAGAAGAGATGTGAGGACATGAATTTTAGCTGGTTCTTATTTGTTGCTCCTGTCATGAAAAATGTGAGAGCTGAACTCATATTTGAGTGACATTGGGGAGACATCTGTTAACTGGACAGGGTGAGAATCTCTTACAGTAGGACTGAGAGTAGACTGCTTAAACAGATGATGGATATGTCCTCGGACTGTGGGAAGAAAATGAAACATACGGACAAAATACTGTCTCAGTACTAATGAAACTCTATTCTTTGGAACTAACTTTTTATATGAATGACTTCTTCAGTTTTAGTCCAAATTCAAATGAGGCAGAAAAAACTAACTCTGTCTGGAAACATCAGTGTTAAAGCTTTTAATGACAAACAATCTAAGATGTCTGATCAGAGGAAGAAAAACTGTTTGGTGAATCATTTTTGTCGCTTATATTAATTGCAGCTTTGTTAACGTTATCAGCAATGGAAAGAAAAACAATATTAAAGCAACTACTGAATTTGTTACTTCATTAGTTGCTGATAAATAAAACCTGAGATCTGAGGCTATGTACTTAAAAAAATCAGGACACACTAAAACAGCCATGCTACAAAGAAAGCCCCAAACAATGCTGCCACTGGAAATGGCACCAGCACGAGCACCAAATTAACTGGAAACCTTGAATGTCTTTGAGTTGTTTCATTTTTATTGGCTTAAAAAGATTTTAGTAAATACTAAAAAAATTGTATTTCAAAACCTAGAAGGGGAAAAAAGCAGTATTTTGTTCTAACTTTTGGGTGTCTTGAAGATCTGGAAAATACATTTACAGTACAGATGTCACTGCACGTGGTGGTTAGGATAGTAATAATCTGAGCTCAAGAGCTCATGTTAGGTAAGAGTAACTCCAAAAGCTTTTAACAACACCCCAGAGTATGTAAAAGACCACCTTTCAAAATTTGGGGAAACTTATGGCCACTAGACTAACGGTACCGTAGTATGCATGAGGAAGATCAGTTTCAAAGTACATACCTATTTCTTTAGCTTTTCCTTTATCAGGAATTAGAACAATAATAATACTGTATTTTATTATTCATGTTTTTTAAGCTAGACTGAGACGATTTTAATTTAGTATTACTGTCAGAGTTGAAAGTGTGGACCTAAGAGCGACAAACACAGGATGGTTAGTTCTGCAGATTTAATGACCAAAATGAGATATTTACAAGTACAACTGAAAGAATGTACAGAATTACAACAAGTTAAATCTCTAAGAGTCTCTAAGAATCTGGAGGTGGGTATTTGGTCCAAAATGTGGAAGGCAGAACTTCGTCCAGGAATCCTAAGACTGAGCAAGGTGTTGGCTGGATCTGTGAATCCAAGACTGGGGTATTGGAACTGTCCTTGGGTTAGTCCTTTAGAGTAGATCCTTTAGTCCAGAGAATGCGAGTGGGTCAGGCAGAACAGGTAGGCAGTCCAGGTGGGTGACTTGATGTCCTGAGCAAACAGTAGAGAGAGGTGTTAGAAACTCCACAAAGGTTAAGAACATGAGCTTAGCTTGAGCGGATGAGGCATGGCTTACTATACTGGTCGGAGCTATGGTTCAGTGGAGTCTGGAGAGAACTGCAGAGCTTAAATATAGTATAGTGATAGAAATCAGGTGTGCAGGATCGACTCCACGCAGCCAGAATCCACACCTGAAGACTGAAACGTATCATTAATAGGATCAAACCACACCCGGGAGAGAGAGAGAGCGAGAGAGAGAGAGAGAGGTCATGACCCAGAGGACAGCGTACCTTGACAATAACTATTGGTATATTTTAGATGAATTATAAGTGCTTACTGATTACAGACTTAGAAACCTCTAATTTGTATTCTTACATAGAAACACTTTTATTAAACTTGCACACACACTCACTAGTGTAGGCATATTTGTTAGTTAATAAACTCACAAAATTAACCATAGTATGTTAATATGCGACCTGTTTACACTGAAGCACTTGATCAAAAAGCTTGCTGAATAATAATGTAAGCTGCGAGTATTTATCTGCAGCGAAAACACAATCAACCTTAAACTAAAAAATATTATGCAAATTAATGAGCCTAATTCTCCAAATAACATTTGACATGCTCAGATATTTCTTTCTCAAGTTAAAATGCATGAAAACTACTTCTGAAACATATATTAATTCTCTATGAATGCACACATCAGCCACAACATTAAAACCCCTGGCATATGAAATGAACTGCATTAATTACATTGTTACAATGCAATATTCTCCTGGGTTCTCTCACATTATGTGATATGATACAGTATTATGTTAATGTGTACCAGCCAACTAAAACGCCTCAGATAGTTATGTCGCAATACCAGAAATTTAGTAGTTGGTACCAATACCAGTAAAATGACATGTTTTTTGATACTAAATTCAATACTACCGTTAAAAGAAATTTGTTTAGATATATTGTCCTATATTTTTAAACATGAACTCTATAATTAGAAACATTTGAAGACTACAAAAATGTTTTTCTGTAAAGAAAAGCAACCACAGTACAGAACGGAACACAGTACTGTGATTTATGTGCTAGCAGTAGAACAGTTGTGTTGATGCTGCAGTGATTCCTATGAAAGCCATAGTTTTTCATGGCTTTTTGAATTTTGAATTCCAGAAGAATTGCAACTTTTTTACTTACGCTGCATCAGGTATTCAAACTGTCAGGAAGGTACAGGAAATATTGGCATTATTGTGTTTTTACAAATTTGGTACTGAAAGTTATTGTAAGTTTTGGTTCTGCTGACATCCCTAGTCTCAGACTAAGCGACACCCCCAGTGGGAGAATTCTCCCCAGCAGAAATCTACAACAGAGATCGCAGTCTGATAAAATATCTTCAGAATGTGACAGAAGAGACCCCTGGGTGGGTTTGTGTTAGGGGAGATTACTGCAAGGGATGCTTCCAGGGGGAGGGATGTTAAGGGCTCAGTGGGTATGTAAAACATAATATTGTTTGCCTGTTTTTGGTTCTGTATGTAAGTTGGAAATAAAAAATGGTTCCAAAAGAAAAGTTGAAAGTATTTAAAACACTAAACCCAAATTTCTTTTTTTAATATCAGCAGAGTTTTAAATTAGTAAACCTACCATTTGAATAATTGGAAAACAAAGAGTTAAGAATCATTACTGGAATGCAGCATTTCAAGATACTATATTGTGATCCAACAGCTCTCTGGTGTTTGTCCCATACAGAACTTTGAAGAGTACCAAATGAGAACCGTGCATACAGGCAGAATATTTCATGCTAAGGTCAGTCATAATGACAATAGGAAAAAGCATACCTTTTAGTTTCATTCAGCCAAGCTGCTCCATCGTTAAATAGTTGCTGTGCAAGGACCTCCTGGGAAATTAAAAACATATTGTGCCACAATTTCCCTGTGACTCAGGGCATCCCTGGGGAGAGAACTTTTAAAATTTCTAATAAAGGAGACTTCAAATTACAGAGAGGGGACCTGGCATTAATTAAACTGGGGATTTCAGTAGGGTCAACTTCTCATATTTATCTGTTTATACCCATGGTTTGGTGCTTTGTGAAGACTGTTTGGTGTATTGAGGTCACAGCTCATGGGCAAAACAAACATGTGGATGTTACCACATATGATACAGAGATGATTTATGTGTTACAATAAGCTAAAACCATGAGATCATAAAATAAGTTGCTAGTGGGTCACACAAATTTGAAAAAGTTTGCTTTTCTGGTTTTGTCCATCTTATAAATTGTACTAGGGGTCCATACACTGTGTAATACTAATCTGTGTGCACTATAATTATCAGATTTTAATGTCATCACCTCATTTGTCAGATTAACCTTTTAAGAAGGTGTGGAGTGATGAGGCTTGCGAGATGCATCAGTGTGAATCTGCTATTATTTCTGCTGCACCAATGATCACTCATCAGCTGCTTGCAGTTTTACAAGAATAAAAGCAGCATTAATTTCCTGTCCTTCTGCTGGAACCTGCAGACTAAACTCATGGCTATTGTTGTTGCAGCCTTGACCTAACTGGGTGAATTACAGACCAGTCGGCATTATGCAAGGAATATAGGATGTTGTTTTTCTTGTGTGTTCCAGGTCCATCTGAAGCACAGCTGTGGTCGTGCATGAATAATAATATGCTTAACAGTTTAAAGAATACCTACAGGTTTTTGTCCTGCAGGTGTTTAAACACAGCCGTGTCAGACAGATTGCTGAAGTCTGATGATGTAAAATGAAGTAGAGTCAAACTGATGAAGATTGGTGGTGACATTTATGTCTCCACATCATTTAGGTGATTTACTTACCCGAGGACTAAATTTCCTTGAAACCACTGAACCTAAAGGCTAAGGCGGAGAAATTTTTTTGTTAGTAATTATGACCTTCAGAGGTTAAATCCTAACACACAGTAAATCCCTGACCTTTACTTTAACAATGAACATCTCTCAGCTTAAGAGTTTCATTCCTCTCTGAATGAAGTGTTTATATTCAACCTTAATGCCAGAGAGAGTGCTGATATTGGGCATTTCAGAAAAAAAAGCCTGATTTACATTCAGTGACATTTTTAGAGCATTTCTAATCAGTATTTTCATATTTATAATGGAACAAATGAATATCTGTAAAGTGAATGGTGGCATTTGTGGTAACAAATCCACTGAGCATTATCACCAGACTCTGCACATTCTCTCAGCGCTATTCTCAATTTTCTGTTTCATTTTATTCCCAACAACTTGACTCTTTTGGTTCATTCTCAGTGCTCCCATCACTGCCTCCTTGTTTCCAGCCACAGCAGGCAACACAAAATGATGTAATAATAATCTATAATAAGAACTGACCTGCTAAAGGGACAGATGCTTCCCTTGAGAGTTGGCAGGGAGCAAAGCCAGAGTTAAGAGTGAATATTGACCTTAATTAAACAACACAACACCAAATAGCGTTCCATTTTTGCTGAATGGTTTAATGGTTCTGAAACCAAGACCAGCACAAACATCCGCAGACTCGTGTTGCTGTCCATCCCATTTTGTGACCCCCTTTATCCAACAGCCATCTGACTGAAATGCTATTCTCTCATTTCATTGCTAAAATATTCATAATAGGATGTTAACAAGAAAAGTAAACACAAAGCAGAATTAGAATTATTTGAAAAACACGCATCAGGCAGAATAGCTTAATCACTGTAGCTAAGCTATTATCTGTTGGTGTGTTAGCCAACCTGTGCAGTTAATGACGTAGCTTAGCTTCTCTTTTTTTTTAAATTGAATGAGAGCACCTTTTGTATTGCTGTAAAAAGCATACGGACAAAATTATTGACTCAACTACACATTATATGTACATGAGCTTTTATGGCAACCCATTCTAAATCTATCAGCATTAATGTAGAGTTTTACCCACTTTGCAAGTATAACAGCTTCCAGTTTCCTGGGAAGGCCTTCTGTAAGATTTTGCAGTGTGTCTGTGGGCATTTTTGCCCATTCATGAGATCCAGACTTTACAGTTGGCAAAATGCAGTCAGGAGGGTAAAATTCTCCTGGCTTTCACCAAATCCAGACTTGTCCATCCGAGCGACAGACAGAGAAGTGTGATTTTTCAATCTACAGAACATGTTTCCACTGCGCCAGAGTACAGTGACGAGTACAGTGTGCTTGGTGATGTAAGGCTTATGTGCAGGTGCTTGGACATGGAAACCCATGCCATGAAGAGCCCAGCACACAATGTTTGTGCTGCTTCATGGTGCTACATGTGTTTAATTTTATACACCAGTAGGAATGAGACCGAAGGAAACACTAGAGAGGTGTGGCCTAATACTTTTGTCCTTATCATGTACGTGTAAATATAGTTTGAAAAGTGAAAAATAGCATTGATAACATGAGTGTAAAATTATATGCTAATTAGCCACCTGCCCACATTGCTCATGGTAGTTAGGGGTGTAGAGCTGTTAATTTGTGGTAAAGAATGCTATTCTGGTAAAGGCTGTTATGTTTAAAGTGGACCTGTCCAGCCTTACCTTTATTTTTTTCTTCTAAAGTGTCATAATGTTGTGTGCTAATGTTAAATATTCAAAGTTCAAATTAGCTTTATTGTCAATTCTGCAATATGTGTAACACATACAGAGGATTGAAATTGCATTGCTCTAGGGCCCCACAGTGCTACAGTAAACATTTAGTATAAAAATTTTGAGAATATAAAATTATTCAGAAATATATATTCAGCTAAAATACTAACATAACAGATGAAAGTGGCAGTGTAGTGCCAAGAGAGTCCAGCAGTCCAATGCTGCATAAAGTGGCTGGTGCAGCCCTGAGTCTGGTGTGTAAGGAGTGAGGTGGTGTGAGTGGTGTGAGTGCTACAGTAACAAAACAAAAAAAAATTCAGCATAAAAATATAGAAAATATAAAATTATGTATTAAATATATATCTTGCAAAAATACTAAATAAGGCACATAACTGATTAAAGTAGCCAAAGCCAGAGTTTCAAATAGTTTGCTCAGTGTATGTAAATTTAATCTCTGTGGGCCACAAGCTTGGGTTTCAAACTCTAAATACTCCATTTTGGACCCTTTTCTTCTTCTTTGGCTCTGTATGATGTCATAGAGAGCTGATATCCCTATTATGGTCATTCCAGCCACACAGCTCTGGCTTAGGGCACAGCAGCACCACCTACTCGCTGATTGAACCTTCTATGTCTATGAGAGGGGCAGCCAGTCACAAGAGAGATGGCTTCAAGGAAGGTGGCCTTAAAAGGAGGAACTATAGCAACTTGTTTCAGACTGAGAATGAACAGGAAGGCTGCACCAAGGCCCATTATAAGCTAAAGAAAAGCCAGTAGAGTTCAAAAATAAAAACTTGGAGCCTGAAATTAGCATATTAGTTCCTACTTAAAATTATTCATGGAGTTGTGGGAAATTTATTTTTAATTGTTGCCCACAAGTTGCCAAAATACTAATGTTAAGGTTTCATAATTTACATTTCTACTACTTGTAATTGTCTGTATCGCATTCGCTAGCAATATTAAAATGCTATTTGCTCTGGGCTACTACTGCGATCCCAGTCTTTTATTTCCTGTTGTACCATGTTACCCATAATGTAGCTGTTTTTATTGACTAGTTTTACAAATTTTCTAATGCCTTGGAAGCAAGTATGTGCCATGAATTCTCAAACTCTTTAATTGCTGCACATTAGCTGACTGGCTAAATAATAGATGGATTAAAAACGTACTCAAAACCCTAGCCGTGTGGGGATAATTAGCTATAAATGTTAAGATAACACAAATATGCATTCACGGACATTTCTGGATAGTAAGCAGCTTTTAATAGAAACAAGACTGTAGAAGTGTGTGTCAACACGTAGAATAACCTGAGAAGAAAGATGTGGCCACACATGCCTCAGTTATGGTACAAACCATGGTTGCATGACTTTAATTACATTGTCTGTTTGGCAGAGCTGTGGCACATCAATCTTATCTGCTCAGTTGCAAGCAACAATCCCAAACTTCAACAAAAAAACCTCTCAGTTGACTCTGACACTGCAAATATTGTAAACCTCTTCAGTTTGAATGATTTTAGTGTCTCACATCCTGTCCTATTTAAAGATCTATAATCTTAGGCATGTTAAAAAAACAACAAATGTTGAGAATCAAACTGTTTCCCCACTAAATTATAGATTATAGAGAATTTGCTTTCCAGATTTAGAAAGCCAAATAAGGAAAGCTGTAACAAGTTAACGATCGACAGCTGCACTAACACTATGGGTGACACAAAGGATATGAAAGGAGCAGAACAGCCTTATACTAGGTACACATATTATTATTATTATTATTGTTATTATTATTGCTCAAGTGCTGCTATTTCATCATGCCTGTCATTACAGAATAATAAATTGGCAGTTGTCTGTTTATCAGTATTGCAATAAAAATGCGTTGTATTCTCGGTGAGCTTCTTTGTTTTGTTTAGCATTTCAGATTAGGCCTTAACACTGTTTGATCAAGCTTAATTGAAGATAAGGCCAACTTATCTCCCCCTCAACAAACAGCAGGGTAGAGCCAAGTAGGAGTGATGGATGGCTCCTCCTAGCTTCTCTTGTTGTTTGTTTCATCCCTGGCTGTGTTTAAAAATGACCCTTCAAAATGGTACCAAGGGTGGAAACTAGTGTTTTCGTCTGCACCGAAGGAGGACATGCTTGCTTGGGTAATCCTTTACCATGGCTTTTACAAGGGCCTTTCTTGGCACCAAGGCGCACTCCTTCAAACATCAATATCAGCTGCGTGCTATCCCCTTTGGGTAGGTTCAGTTGATGGCTTTCCATCCTTGTATGAGGGCTTTCTGGCAGAGATGGAAGCGCCATGGGAATGGACTGACATTGATTTCTTCATCTCAATGCACACGCTGATGTATTGACTGCCATGCTGATCAGTTAGAGACATTCTGTTTTCCACTGTTTGGTGGAGCTGAAAGACGGAGAACAGAATTTTATAAAGCTATGCCACCATTCAAAGGCCATATTAATTTCTTTTTGCTGTAGCACTGTGATCTTTTTCAGTTTCCTTCAGGAGGAAAATTCTACTTTATTCTGTTTTTGTCTGTGAAATATTGCCAGAGTCAGTTTAGAAAAGAAGCTTTGACTTACTCTTGGAGCTATGATGACACCCAGTGTGATTATGTTGAGGGTGTCTGAGTGCAAACAGTACGGCCTGCTCCTCTCTGTTGCACTTTCTGTCATTCAATTAAAATCCACTGCTCATGTTTAAGATTTCTATAGGCTCTCTGAAGGGTAAAAAGGAATCTAGAATCGGGAGGACCTTCCCTCTTTTGTCACAGCAAAGAGCTTCTGATTCATTTCATTTTGCAGTCATAATTAAGTCATCTCGCTGGAGTCGTTTCTCACTAATGATGAAGTCATGCACAACATATAATTCACAGAATTCAGGATGTTAAGGCTTCTTGTGTGTTCAGAGGTATATTTCGCAGCTTGTTGTCACAGTGCAGCTAAAATAAACATGCTCCATTTCTGACATCTGTCAAAGTGAATTATAGATCTCGAGAAGAGCTGCAAAAGTCACAATTCTTCTTCTTGGTGTACAGCTTTGTTGTTTGTTATAAAAAGTCAGAGGTTTTCAGTGTGTCTGACTTGCATCTGACTGATAACAAATGCTCTGCAGGCAGGATATGAGAGGAAAACACACTGCAGCTGCTTCCCCACCTTTAGGTAATGAAGCTGATTGTGTGCATGTGTACATTTGGTGGAAGGGCGCAAATGACCTTGGAGCAAGAAAATTAATCGAGGAACCTTGTTGACCTAATATAAAAATGTATGTAAAAAAGATAAATTAATTGTATGCCTTCCCTCATCTTGAATTCAAATAGTTTGATAATTGATCAAAATGCATGGATTCCTAGATATGTTGGATATGTAAAATGCTCACAGTGCATCACCTCAGTTCTGCCAGCGGAAGTGATTGCCACTGGAAGCATTCAGGCTGGCTTTGTGTCTGTTAAATCCAATGAAATTGCTCTGAGTTGTATTAATGGAACTCAGTCACAATTTGAGCAGCTCGGGACAAGGTCAAAGTCGAGCCCACCACCTTTGAAATTGATTTGACACTGATTCAGCCGCATGGAGCAAATGTGTGTTAAAAAATGCATGCCTCTTGATATTTTGTATTATAAATGTTGAAACCGCATTCACCTGTGACACAGAGGGAAAATATATCCATCTCCTGTCTTGTAGATAGAAATATAGTAGAAATACCTCCGATTTTCACTGCAAATGACAAATGAATGTTTATAATGACAAATAAACAGGTTGAAAATAAACTAAGGATTGGCAGTTTTCAGTCTTTTCAAAAAACTCTTTCATATTCCTGCTGTTGTTGCCGGTAACTGTGATGAATATATCAAGCCTTTCATTTCACGTGTATACTCAGCACAATCCAAGCAACGCTGATTAATGTGCATTGTCCCTAAAAAAACAATAAATAAATGAATAAAACACCAAAGATGTGCTAAGACATCACACAAGCTGTCACATAAACTGAAAAAAAATATATTTTTCTGTATTTTGCTCCATCTTAACTCTGGGCTTTTATTAGACAGACTATGTTATCTCACTTTGAGGCTATAGTGCTACAGCATAAACAAATGGCCAAAGGTGTGTCTTCAAAAATTTGTCTTTGTCTTTCTGAATCAGAAGGGTCCTTCGTGGTGTGATATGTGTGTGTCAGTGTATTTGCAGAAGCAGAAAGGTCATCATGTTTTTTCAGATAGAGTGTTGGCTGAGCAAACCTGTGAATAATTTGCAGATCATAATAAATTGCATATCACTGGTTGTCATATATGCACAGTATAAATGTGTTTCCAGTGTTTGCAGCTGTTAGTACTTTTGTGTACCAACTTAGCATGCTAGGAATTGCTAATAAGCGCCATACAGATGAGTTGATAGGAATGCCACAGTCAGTGGGATTCATTCTCTGAGCACTAGTAATGTCAATATGCAAATTTCATGGTGAACCATCTCAGAGCTAAAAAAAATCTTTCCCACTAAAACTCACACGTTAACCTCGAGGTGGCTCTCTCTCATAACAAAAAAGCATGAAACAGGGAAAGCATGACAGCATGATGTCTTACCTCTTTTAGTGTATTGATGCATTACACTAGCTAAATACTAAGATGTTAACATATTATATAGACATGTACCCACAAAATGTGGAAAAAGGGGGGAAGAACATATAGACAAGAATAGGGTAGATATGACATCATGATGTGTTCGTTGAAAATCAGATTTTTTGTTCTTTTTGTCCTCCAATAATAGAACTAATGTAATATTTTTATTTATTTGCTCGTTCCTCAGGCTAAAACTGAGTACTTCATTCATTTACGCATCTTTATATATATATATATATATATATATATATATATATATATATATATGTATACACACACACACACACACACACACCTCCTTATGCAAACATACATATACTATTAGTGTCAGTAAAATAATACCTTGTGAATATGTATACAGTTGCATGTCAACACTTATAACTGAACTGGTCTTGTCAGTCTTTGGTCTTTCTTGTCTCTCTTTTCCTTGTTTTCTTTTTTCCCTTTTATACCTCCTTAATTTCAATATTCCTATGTCACCACTCCTATGTTACTGTTACACCTGCACGATATATCCAGTTATAAATGTACCTTTCAGCTGCTCCTTTGTATTCTCCACCAAGGGGTTATCACAGTGGTAATTTGGCAGAGGTTTTATGCTGGATGCCCTTTCTGACACAACCCTCCATGGTGACAGGGGCTTGTGTCCACACCTGGGATCGATGGAGTAATGTGGTGGTAGTGGTAGCAGTCAACTTTTTTGTGGGTGTATTTATTCATTTTAAATTATACTCTTGATATCATTTAAAATTAGGACATAACCTCATACCATTATTTTGATTTCTCACAATTTTAAAAAAGGTTGAATGAATACATAAAAATGCACCTCTTGGGAGCAATGAATCAGGCATAGAGTTTGCATTTACATCAGCCAACTGGCATCAGGTGTTTGTGGTATTCTTTACAATAAGTATCTCATTCAAAGCTGTGTACTTAGAAACCTTAATTTTTATTTTTTTAGGGCTGCAGTGCCAACATCACAACCTGAGACGTAACAGTGTTTTTAGTGAGATTTAATTTCTTCTTTTTTCTTCACTAAGGGGGATTCACCTTGTTAGCAGAAGTGTTTACACTCTTTGGACTCGTGGAGAATGACCTCAAACAGGATGTTTAGCTTTTCCACCAAACGTAGTGGTAAAATAATATCAACACATCAATGGAAGGGTCAGTGAATTTACAGGAACTTTAGTGGTGATATTATGGCTTTGACCTGCTCATGCTGCCGTGTGTGTGCTGTAGAGATTTGTGACGTTATTGCAATAATTGGAGAAGCTCCCCCAAACTACTACTCCTCAGAGGAGTAGTAGACTGCTATTTAATTTCAGCTCCCTGACCCCAATATAAATTGTACTTCTGGCTCTTACAGGGAGAAATATGTTAAAATTGGTGAAATGTTATATGCATGAGGCAAATACCACTTCAGTGTCTACTTTTCTATCTACCAACTAGTGAACAAAGCCCAAGTCCACGTAAAGACATAGAAATAAAATAAATCTGGAACTGATCCAAAAGTAAATCCAGATTTTTTTCAGCAGCTCAGGCATATCCGCTTGTTTTTCGAATTCACCTACAAAGGCGCTGGCTCTGATCTGTGAGATATTAATTGTCTTTTGCAGGTGAAAGCTGTCACATTTAGTTATCTATACTGAATTGAGATTCTACTGTGGATGCACTGACATCACTAGGTTAATTTAATCATTTTTCCTCTCATTTTACAATTTTATAATGTTTTGGCAGCGTACCTGTTGGGTTGTTGTCTTTAGCTATGAATGCTAATAGGGTTAGCCTCTCATGCTGGGCAGACACTCTGCAATATATATTATATAATTCTTTACTCGCACAATGTGGGAGCCCACCGTGTACATTTTGATCAGCTTCCCTGCATGACCAGAACCTGTGACTTCACTGCTCACAGTCAATGGACCAGACTACATGTGGAGCTCCTTTTGAGCATAATCAGAAAGTGTAGCATTTTGAACCTTTACTCTAAAAGGGAATTACATACAAAGGAAGACATACTTTTTATTAGTGCCACATGAGGAAGTTTCAAATGTACACACTCCACTGTTATACACACACTTAACATACATGCAGTCTAAGTGATTTGCATGCACAAACAGAACATGACAAGCAGTGGTGGAGAGGTGAGACAGAGGCTGCCCATTGCAGGCACCAGGAAGCAATGTGGGGGTTTGGTGCTTTGCTCAAGGGCACGTTGGCACTGCTCAAGGGGGTAGTAAACTGACACCTCTCCACTCTTCCAGTATACCTCCACATATCTGAGTCCAAGGTGGATCTTTAAAATTAGAGTTTAATTTCACTGGCCTCCAACCTCCAGAGGTGAGCTTTGAACCAGCGACCAGAACTGGGAACTCATGACTGAGGACGTGTCCATCTGTCCACTTTGTGAGTCAAATGTAGCATATCTCTTGGTCTTTGTTCTAAATTTAATACCGAACAGTATGTTTCAGTAATGGACCACATAATTGCAGCAATCACCTCAACCTCCACCATAGCTTTGCCGGGTGGCACAGACTTACTCTGAGGCTTTAGCTGTAAATAACAACAAACAGCTTCAGTGTGAATAAACTCCCTGGAAATCAAATGCACATTGACAGTCGGGGCTTTAACCACAGGAAGCCTTCCAATATTCTGAGGCCCTATCACAAGCAAGTTCTTTAACTGACAGTCAGAGCCCAGGCAACAGGCCTGGGATTGTCACGACTGTGGGATATACAGAGCCCAACATCAACTCTTTCTAATCCACACTGAGCTCTGTGGCCTCTGAAGCAGGATATCAAAAGTGCCTGTTGTGTTTGTTGAAAATTAAAATGTAAAAGTGAGGCAGTGGTGTTATCAACCTCTAAAGGAGTCAGTAGGAAACTAAATAAGCTTGTTAGCAAGATGTGAAATTGATCTGTTTTGAAAAAAAACAGATCGATTTCTGCTTTGAATCCTGAGTATCAGTAGATGGAAAATAAAAAATAAGTGAAAGATAAAACATGCAGCTTTTTGCATTTTTTTATCATGACTGCAGGTTTGTCCTTGACGTCTGGGAGCCTCAGATGCTTCCTGGAAGGCATCCTGTGGTCTCTTGATCCCCATTTGGCAGAACTGGAGTCCACATGCCAAACATCTGGACAGGTGGCATCCAGCCACTCTGCTAATAGCAGGCCAGATATCTCGCCTGTCTTTGATGTGCAGACAGGGATTACAGTGGTTCCCTGTTCTCACACTTAATAACCTGGTATAAAAAGAGCATCAAATCATCTGTAATCTTTATCGACCTCCACTGACAAACAATAGGTGTCGCAACAACAGTGATATATTAGCCCAAGGCACGGAGGAGATAGAAGGATGAGTAAGCCAACCAATGCAAGATCGAACAAAAATGTCAAGTGAAGAAATTAATATTAGTGATTTATTTCTGAACATATTTATTTTTCAAATGTGAAGTTGATCGCTCATTTGTACTTCAATGCTGCCCTGTGTGTGCATGTGGGTGGGTGGTTAAATGTGCCTGTGGAGATTTTATTCCAGAATAGAATAAGTAGAAGAAAGTGAGTTTATAATGCCAGAAATGTCACCACCTCAGTTATAATCATTAATTCCCTGAAATTAATCATCAACTCTATCAGTACCCTGCAGGTCCGCTATGCAGAAATATGGTCCTTTTGTCCTGTAAAAAAAAGAAAAAAAAAACATCTGACTTTTACTTTGATCTGATGCAGTCAAGGACAGAATCCATGGTCCAAGGTTTTCAATTCCTCTTTGATCTGCCTGCCCTTTGTTCCATTGCTGCATTATCTCCTTTCTTAACTCAGCCATTTGAGAGGCCAAATTAAACCGTGCGTGTTTAGGTGTGCAGTTTAAACCTCTGTGTCTGCCAAACTTCCTTGGGCTCTGGTTTTAGAGCCAGCTTAGTCTAATGGACTGTGAGATCTGCTTTTGACTCAGAACAAGCTCTTTCGCCTGAGCAAAAACACTAATCAGACTTGTTTACTTGAATGATTTATGTAGCATGAAAAACTTGAATCCCCATGCTCATAAATGTTACACGCTTGAAAAGGCAAATATTGTTTCACTGTTGCCCGCACAAAAGGAGAAGGTTTAGATAAGTGAGGCTGTAAGTAGTAGAAGTAAGTGCACTTATTGCACCATCTTGTGAATAAAGCAAGTGTTGCATGTCAATAAGAGTCCCACGACAATAGACTTGTCACACTGGCAAAAACATGCATTTATTACTATCTCATGCATAAGCCACATTTTGTAAAGGATGTGCAGTCACAAATATTTGTATACGCTCATACAGTTTTTCAGTTATGAATAACTTGTCACAAACTGACAAGAGGTAGCAGCTGATATTTATTTGCATTGGCATCACTCTCATATCCCTGAAGGGACATCGTATTTTAAATTGATGATTCATGTCAAGAGATAGTAGATCCTGCTTCTCCTTTCCTGAAGTTTCATCAACCCCAACATGTGGCTCCAATCCAGCAGATATCATTTCCCCCAAGTCGCTAGGAAAGAAAAACAACCAAGCAGGTGTCTCGGTTATGATGAATACTAAATAAAAGGTAGGCCAGGGAACTGTGCTGGCGTTTCTTCAGTGGCAACTGGGTGCGAGTGTTTGTGTTTTGGAGTGGGTGCCAGAGTCTGAGAGAAGCAGAGTGGCGTGAGATTGAGAGCTTAGGAAATTAAATCATGTGTTAATGACAGAGTTACCTAATTAAACCTGAATATCTAAATGCTGCAGAAAAACAAAGTCGACAGTTAGACAAATGCCTAAGGCGGGACTGTGCGACGGTGCAGTGCCCAGGGCAGGTTTCTCCTCTGCTCTATCGATAGCTAACGTACGGAATGAGTGATCAGAGGTGTGGGCAGTATGAGCTGAAGTGGAAAAGTAAAGCACACTTGGCTCATATATAGTGGGCAATATGCTCCTTTTCCATCTCGAGCACCATTACACTTCACGTTCAGCATGACTATACTATATTCCTTTGTTCTGAGCTGTGTCCTCAAGCTCTGTAGTGAAATGTAAAGCATGGACTTTGTAAATCATCAGAGGTTGAAAAATACACATTACTTATGCAGACATGCTGTTAAGGTGGATGTGAAATGACTCAGATGACTTTGACAGAACATCTCAAACATGCAATGGATTGCACATATTTGTTGCATCAGAGGTTAAACATATTTTGACATGTACATCACCATCTAGGTCGACTCATTTTAATGTAGATAAATGGCTAATGGCAGTGATTGTTCCCTAGGCAGCACAATTAATAGCTGCTGTTTGACTTTTAAGGACAAGAAGTACCTGTTTTTGTTGGACCCAGGCACAAGCTCTAGCTGCAGGAAATGATTCATAATTACACGTAAAGACTGATTAGGGACCTGTCTCACTGTGGTGATCCAGATGAATTATCTCCCATTATGACAGTACTTTCTAATCACATTTATAAAACAGGGCCTTTATGGGTCCACGACTGTGATGTTAGGGCAGACTGTGCTGGCAGGAAGCTTTCATGTCTCTGAGAGTGCTGAATGTTGTGGACTGTTCTGTTTGCGAGTTGCTGTATTGTGCTGGAGAGCCTGTCCATTTTCAACCGCTTTTTCAAGAGCATCCCTCACCGCTCCATTAGCTGAGTATGCTTGGATATGTGGCGAATTGCAGAGAGAGGAGAGTGGGGGGGCTGCTGAATGCACTGCTCCGGCTTAGGTGCTCAACTAATTTTTGATGCTCTGTCAGAGGCAACCAGAAAGAGGAGGGCAGCAAAGAAAGAAGAGATTAGTCAGAACTCCTACACTAATAACTGAAACAAGCCCTGCAGGTTTGCATCTGAGTTCATCATTTTAATGTATGGTTTTTACTCAAAGTGAAGGGCAAAAAATGTAGGCAAACTACTTAAAATGATCAAGTAAGGTCATTATACTGAAACGTAAACCAGCCTTAGTGTTTAGATCATGAACACAGCAGGTCAGTGTGAAATCTTACAAGCGTCTTTTATTAAACATTCATTTACATTTCTTTAGGGAACTTGTCACATTTATGAAGCAACCACACAGAGTAAGACCAGCCATGATGACTGAACAGTGTTTACCTCACTTGAATGACTGTATTAAACTACCATTGAGATCTCAGCACTCAGTTGTGTAATGAAGGTTGGAATTGATACACAATAACTGTAATGTGTTGAATTGCAAGCGAGAGCCGTGTCTCTGGTGGCGCGTTTAGAGACCGACATTGAGATGGAGGTTAATGATGCAAAACTTGTGCGTCTCACATACCACATCACTGTTTGGGCTTCATGTCTGAGCTTTGCCTCTGTTTAGTCAAGCTGTGATTCTCTCATATATAACTTAAAGGGGGGTTACGATAGGGCCAGATTTGTATTTACTCCCCACCGTATGAATGTAGAGATCGCAAAGCACTGACCCTCGATAAAAGTAATCCATCTGACATTTGATTGAGGATTATACATGAATTATGCAGCTTAACCATGGTGCATGAGAAGAAGAAGGTTCAGCAATGAGTTCTTATCATTCCATGTCAATTTTCCATAAATTGCTATCATTTCTCTTTCCTAATCTTGAGCTAAAATATGTTTAAAATTTCTGCAACCTTGCTGTTAGCCACAGTCATGGCTTCCGAAGGCTCATGGAGGTTTTGTTGGAGTAGTGGGTAGTAGTGGGTCATGCTATCACATGGGCTAGATTTTTACATGTTTGTGTATGTGTTGGTTTTTGGCTAAATTACAAACTCTGATTCCAACAAAGGTGGGACACTGTGTAGAATGTGAATAAAACAAGTGCAATATATTTGCCTTTTTAAATTATATTCAGTTGAATATAGTATTAAGACAAAATATTTAATGTTCAAAATGAGAAACTTTATTGTCTTTTGAAAGTATGCACACATTTTGAATTTGATGCCTGGAACACATCCTAAAAAATTTGGGACAGGGGCACTCAAAAACTGGGAAAATTGTGTAATATTCAAAAAACATTCCACAGAAAAGTAGGTAACAGGTGATTTTACCATAATTGGGTATAAAAGGACTCCTGAAAGACTCAGTCATTCATAAGCAGTGACAGCATGAGGTTCTCAATTATATGAAATACTGGTAGGCAAATAGTCCAACAGTTAAAGACCAATGTTTCTTAAAATGCAAGGAAATTATATATTTTACCATCATTTCATAATATCACCAAAAGAAATCTCTGCATGTAAAGGGCAATGTAACTGGAAGTGTGTGCTCCCTAAGGCACATCTGAGCTGGACTGACCCAAAGTGGAAAAGTGTTCTCCTTCCCTTGGTCGCTGAGTGCTTGCTCATAGGGGATCATCAGATTGTTGGGGTTTTCTCTTTAACACTGTAGTATCTTTGCCTTACAGTGTGAAGTGCCTTGAGGCTACTTTTGTTGTGAATTGGTGCTATATAAATAAAATTGAATTGAACTGAATTGAATTGCTGGCATGGGGTAACTTTCACATCTGTGAAGGCACCATTAGTGGTGAGAGGTACACACAGGTATGACATTGTTTTCCGTGACATCCAAGGGTTTTTCAGCTACACAATGCCAACCCACATTCTGCATGGGTTACAAGAGTGTGGCTTTGCAGTAAAAGAGTCCAGACCTTTCACTTATTAAAAATGCATGGCACAGTAGGAAGTGCAAAATACAGAGACCCCGGACTGTTGAGCAACTTAAGCTGCACATCAAGCAAGAATAAGAAAGAATTCCACTTTCAAAACTTCAACAATTAGTGTCTTCAGTTCCCAGACGCTTACTGAGTGTTGTGAGAAGAAAAGGTGATGTAACACAGTGGTAAACATGCTTCTGCCTAAACTTTTCTGTAACATGTTGTAGGCATCAAATTCAGAATGTGTGTACTGTATGTTTAAAAAAAAAAAGTTTATCAGTTTGAATGTTAAATATGCTGCATTTGTGGTTTATTCAATTGAATATAGATTAAAGAGGGTTTTCAAATCATTGTATTCTGTTTTTATTCACAGTTTACACAGCATTCCAATTTTTGGGGAATTGGGATTTGTAAGAAAATACACTGAAGTAGAAATGTGATCTTAATGAAGCATATAACACATTTTTCTTTAACTCTCTTGTCATATTGTTATTGTTACTGTTATTGTTATTGTTACTGTACCTGGATCCACTATAGTGAAAAGTCTTTTGGGGCTATCATAGTAAATTCTAGTAAATCCTTCAAGTGTACCAAAAAGCATTTGTAAGAGCAAACAGGTACACTTCTACTGAAAATCAGTGTGATGTTATGGAAAAAAGATTTCACACCAAACTGAAACACTGACTGTTATTGAATTAACCCCAAACCGAAAAGAAGTAGGCAACAACAAGATGTTTGTTCCCCTGTTCTTGACCTGTGAATTGCTTCCTTTTTCACCCTTTATGGGGGAAAATACAGAAAGCGTACCCCAAAAATCTTTTTGTCACATAGGCATTTGAAAACCTGCAGCTGAAGAGTACAGCTGAAAACTGCTTATACAAGTGATAAAGCTGTGGAGGTAATCTCTTTTTCTCCACCTCTGTCATTTAAAAGTAGATCACATACAATTTAAAAATATGTCACCACCCTTTACTGTTCTTCTCTATGCTGTCTGGTGGTGAGGACTGTCTGTAGTGAGAGTGGGAGAGGAAAGCAGTCACTTCACAGAGAAAAGTTTTGTGTAGGAAGTCCAACAAGAACAAATGGGATGCAGCAAAAATGTGGTAGCTGGCTTTGTGCCCTGCACTTAAAGGCTATGTTCACTCTGTAAATTGTGTTTTATTTTTTGAAGACTCATTCCTCACATTCTTTGCTCTTCTGTGTTCAGAAGGAAATCTGAGAATAAGACATTGCATGTTTAGTCTGCCTTCTGATGGCTGTTTACAACAACTGTTTTAAAAGAGCTGAGTGGTCTCCATGAGGGCTTTTTAAGTCAGTTACGTGACTTTACCCTTTGACCAATAAAAAACATCAGAACATTTGTGTAAACGTGATAAAATGTAAATTGCTTGTTGTTGTGCTGCTCCCACATTCCACTTGTGTTGCTTGAAGTAAATGGACATTATGCATCCTTGTGTAACTAACCTGTAAAAATAATGAAACAATACAATTTAAATTTTAACTTACGCTGTTATTTTGCTTCCTTAGGAGTTTCTGTTTAACAGGTTGATAATATACTATATAACTGGAAGAAAGTGAGATATTTTTGTAGTGTGGCACTTTGACGGGCAGCCCAGTTGCATTGTTCCTGAAAAAACATTCAGAAATATCATGTAAATATTCAGTTTGTGCCACACTGTGATTCAAGTCTTTCAGCTGCGAAGTTGTAATGAAGCCATTAAATCAAGGATCGCTCTGTCTCAACCTTAAACCTTCATGAGCCAGCCGTAATGGTTTTCAACTGCCAATCAGTGCTCTGGCATATTCTACCACCCTGCGTAAATGAATTCAAATCCTCCTTCCTCGAACTCAGAGAGCCACCCGATGACACGCAGCCTGCCTGGAAATGGATGTCCTCCGGAGAAGCACTGAAGTGACTCCTGTGGGTTATTTAAAAGGAAAAGTTGGGACTGTCAGATCACAGTCATAAAGAGGGTGTTTAAGGGTTTAGCCCACCAGGGCTTATGAATTACATGGTAAGGGGTTGGTCTCTTAATGCATTTAGCATGGAGAGACAGAGAAAGAAAGAAGGCACTCTTGGAGGAAAACACTGGCAAAAAGACACATAATGAATTGACATTTAAAGCAGCTGCATCATAATTGGTGAGATACAGTATAAGCAAATGGCATGAAGATGGAAATCTTCCGAACTATATTGCAACTTCATTTTAATGCACTCATACTTTTTCTATCTAGTCTACTCAAGTTGAGCCAACTTTATTTATGTTGCTAAGAATAATAGATTTGTTTCAAAGCCTTTGCAGTGTGAACATAAGACACACTATCCTAGAGAGAAAAGAAATAACAAAACCCACCTTTAACAGAAAAGCTTAGAAAGAGAAGCAGCCCTCCTCCCGGATGGACAATAGATGTTACATATACAGACAGAAGCAGAAATAGTTAATCCTGAGGGTAAATATAGGGAGAGGACCCCTTGTTCTTCCCACTGTCTGCGTGCTATGATTGTATTCTCTTAAGTGCCCATCGTGTACAATGCACGCAGCAGGTTGCGCACATGGCAGCTTTATTATATTTTGCACAGAGACCCAGAAATGAGCTACTGCTGTTGTTCTGTAAAGCTGTCCATCTCCAGGTTTACTGCACAGGTTTGCTGCACATGTAAGAATAATGTTTGATGTAAGATGAAGTAATACAAAAATTTCTTCAATTTCTTAACTTTATGCTCTGAGTAACTTTAACTTTAAGCCTCTGAGGGCTTTGGGTCCCAAGGCTGAAAATGCTTCACTTTGCCCAGTTGGTAATTCTTCCTTGAATTGTAGAATGACTATACAGAGAAATGGAAAAATAATAGGTGGGAACTATAGTATGCAAATAAGAGAATACCATGGGTAATAACCTACTGTGTAATATTAAGTGAAGTTACAAAGTTTTAAGTCTGTGCTCAGACCCAATGTGGAAAGTGAGCGCATGTTTTGATCAATTTTGCATTACCATCTGAAACACTGTCACATAAAATGATATTGTTTTAGACACAGTGAACAATGCTGCATTGAGTGCTGCAAATTTTAGCTCTTGAGCTACTCAGAGGAATACAATACTTCTTTTCATCTGGTTTGTAACTACAATGCCGTTGCACTGTTTCAGCTTGTCAACAGCAGTGCCAAGTCCCCACTTGGGATTTGCCCAAGTCAGTCCTTTTACCTTTACTAAATTTGGTGCAAGATTTAACAAGAGAAAAACGCTCCATCAATCACGCTGTGGATGCAGGAAGAAGAGTTTGGGGGGGGTTTAGAAACTGAGAAATAAACCAGTAGAAGCGCTGCCAACATCCATTTCCTGGGTGAGATGATGGGAAAACTTCCCCATATTCTCTGGGGATATCATTTGTGAACACACCGGCGTCCTCCAGAGCCTGAAGTTTTAGAGCGGAACCTAGGCACTTGGTCGGGGTGTTTTGAGCGTTTCTGAAGTGAAATCCTCCTTTGCCTCTGTTGCTTGCTCCATCAGATAAAGACTGCCAGTCGAGGCTTAAGTGTGTCAATGAACCCAGGTGGGGGCGGGGAATCGATGATAAGTGCAGCTTACCTCCTCAGCCGCTCCGCACCAGCCAAACAGAGATTAAACCATTTCAGCCTAATAGCACATGTCAGTCAAAAGTCACACTTGAATACTTGAACCCTCTCTCCCATGGGCCTCCGCCCACACTTTGCCACGTCTCATTATCTAATCACACCAGCTGAAAAGATGCTGCAATTTACAAAAATGCATAGTCGCTGTCAGAACTAACAGAAAAACAGTTTTCACCACAACAGAGCCTGAGCTGAGATCTGTAATTGTCCCAAATCTATTTGACTCCTCAACCAAGACTCACTTTGAAGGTAACTATTTGAAATTCATTCAAAAACACACACACACTCAGTGCAAACTAGCATGCACAAAGAGCCAGATCAAAGGCCCCGAGGTCCCTTACTGCATAAAATACAGCTGTCCCTCTAAACAGCTTTTGTAAACGGTGCTCATTTCTTGCTCTAATCACTGTTGTGGACATTGCAAAATTGCCAACTGTTCCGGGGAATTACTTGACTGAACCCCACAACCATGGCTTTGATTTGTTGTTTAACCATCTTGGATGTGGGTACACCCTGTGGTCTGTAAATGAGAGCTTGTGTTGTTCCACCAGTGTCCCTTATTTAGACATCACAGCACTCATTAGGTGGATCAAACTGATATCAAAGTCAGAACACAGACATCTATGTTTTTGAGAATGCGGTGACCGTCACAGTGTCTGTTTAATGATATGTCTGCTGTCTATTCAGCTCGATTGTTATTTCACTGTCATTTCTCCAGTGCCTTGTCTGTTGACCTCCCCTGCCATGTGATTTCCTCAGCTTGAATACTTTTGTTGCTGTCTCCTTTTATTTGATGTTTGGAAAAAATGAATCCAATAGATTACTTTTGTGCACTCTGGGGAAAAAAGTATTAGAAATTGGTGTCTTTCAGAGGGGATACCTGCAATCTGAGGATTTGTTTAGGGATCTGCATATGCAGCAAGGCTCTTGTTACCAGTGCGGCTTGAATTCATCATTATTTCTTCATAATACATTGCGTTTACACAAGTAGGCAAAGACATTCGTCTCATTTTTAGCTTGTGGTTGCTAATTTTACTGGATAAAACAACTCTGGTAAATATTTTCATTAGCTGTAGCTAGCTATTTAATTTAAGAGCAGCTGTATGAGTTGGTTGAAAAAACTATATTCAGTTTGCTGATATTTCAAGCCGACTTGTTTATTTTGTTTGTTTTTAAAAAGCTACCACTTTGAAATATTCTCCTTTTATTTTACACATATAGTCATGAAAAAGGCAGTGTGTACAGCATTCTATTCAGTCCTGTGACAAGCCAAAGAAACACATACTGTATTGCTTCCATAGAAATTAAGAGTGAAAGTAGCAGCCAAGTGCTGCTAATCAAATGCATTTGATGTACTTGATTAGCATGTTAACATGTCCTAGCATGTCCTGTCAAATTCACCCCAAGGTCAGAATGAGAAATTGCAAAACATTCTAGAGCTACATTTTAGACTCTACAGGCTCAATTAGCATGTTAAAGTTAAGGAAAGTAGAATTAGAAAAAGGCTGAAAAGTATGACTTGTTAGGAAGAGTTGCAAGGGGAAAGTATCTTTTCTATAAAAAGAATATGGCTGCATGATTTAGATTTGCAAAACTGCATCTGAACAAAACTGCAAGACTTCTGGAACAGTGTCCTTTGGACACACATGATGTAAGTGGAGATGTTTGGTCACAAAGCACAGCACCACCAAACACAGCATATCAACACAAACACCTAATAGCAACTGTCAAGCACGGTGGTGGAGGGGTAAGGATTTTGGCTTGTTTTGCAGCTGCAGGACCTGGCCACCTTGCAGTCATTGAGTTAAGAACTAAAAGCATTGCAATGGGCCATTCAAAGTACACACTTCAACGTAACTGACATGTTGCGGTGGGATCATAAGAGGGCTGTGCATAAATAAATGCCCAAAAACCTCAATGAACCTTTTAAAGAAGAGCAATACGAGAAAAATTCTTACAGAAAATCATTACTACAAGTTACTGTTGCTGAAGGTGTTGCCACAAGCTCCTGACTCATGGGTTGTACTTACTTTTTCACAGGATTGCACTGAGTCCTGCAACAACAATCTTTTTCACAAGACTATATATAATCTGGTGCTCAGTCAAAAGATAACAGGTTCCAGGCAAATTGTCAGCATCCTTATAAATACAGACTGTATTTAAAGATGGATGTAGTCACCTTGACATAAGCCATTGGTTTGTTGACTTCCATTTTGAAGCCTTGAATTTGGTAGTTTGGTCAAACTAAAAAATCAGTGGAAAATCTTTTAGTACTGAATGCTTAACAAGTGAGATGTAGATCTCACTGACAACTCAAAGGCATCGCATGCTCATAGGGTAGTGACTTCTCAGTCACAAGGTAGCCACACCCTTAATCATACCTTACTTAATCTTCTTTTTTTACTTTAAATGAAACCATAATTTATAAAATTAACATCATGTGGTATTAGATAGGACTTGAAAGTAGAGTATATTTATTGAAATAATGCATTTTGTGAGAAGTAGAGATATTTTCTCATAGATTTATATGCAACTGGAAAGCTTTTTACAGTCAGATTATTCCTTCTGGCCATAGCATTTGGTTTCAATTTTAATAAACTAGCTTAACAGCTTATTAAGTTTAAAGGTAAGACAAGATGGTATGGGGCAAATAATACAACTATTACTAACCCAGGTAACATTAGTCTTGGTTTCTGACATTTACCAACACTTTTGACAGATAAATGCAGCATTTGTTTTCCTTATGCTTTTGCTTGTGTTTTTGGCTTTAGAAAAGGCCAGCAATTTACTATCCTCAGCTCCCTTTTAATGCAGAGTCTCACTCTCTCATAGCCCTGCTTCGCACACCTACCATACCTGGAAATGATGTTTAAGCTATGACTGTACCATCGCCGTTTGGTTGAGAGACTCAGCAAATGCTCAGGTTGAACAGTTTATGAGCAATAAAGTGCTGTTAGAATCAAGCCTTAATCAGTATCTGTGAAAGACTTGTAGACCTGTATTTTGGATTTTGGTGGCGCCGCTACACTATTATTTTGTTTGAATGTTGATCACGGATTGTGCCTTTAAAACTTGGTGGAGATAACAGTTAAATGACTTGTAAGAATGATGTTTTCTGCAGTGCAGCAGTTTGGATGAGAGGTATAAACAAAGAGATGATGTGTTCCCCACTGAGACAGCTCCCCTGATAGGTGGTGGTATGATAGCTTATTTAAAGCAGCCTCTCTCTCATTGTCTTTTGTTTTCTTTTGAAGAGAGATTAAAGAATCTCTTATGCCATTTGATATTTCAGTGGGATGGTGCTACTACTGAGCAGCATTGTGCAGCGTTTGTGTAGTGGGTGTTGAAAATTGATTCAAATAGTGCTTATCAAAGTCCATGAGGGACTGAGCCAGCACTGCATCCAGAGGTTTGTGGGTAATATTCAGCAACTTGTCCAGGCAGAGACTCAGCTTTGTTTGTTTTTTGCTCCATATCTCTGCTTTCATTTCAGTGCCCTGGTATGAGCATGTCACATGCAGCATGCATGGATTTTGTCATATTTATGGTGATTTTCATGATATGAATCTGTTCTCTCCCAGGTGTACACCAGATACGGAAAATGCTACACTTTTAATGGGAACAAGACTACATCTAGGAAAACCAAGCAGGGTGGAATGGGAAATGGACTGGAAATCATGTTGGATATTCAGCAGGATGAGTATCTGCCAATCTGGAGAGAGACAAGTAAGCTTCAAAACTATTTGTCTGATGTAATCCTATTCTATGGAACAGCGTGACATACCACTGCTGCAGTTTAAATCAATACCAGCTGCATCCATTTGTCTTGGTCGTGTACTGTAAATAATGCATTTTTTGATTGCTTTACTGCACCTGGAAATGTGATTTGTAAAAGGGAATTCCTAAACACAATACACCACCTCGGATCTGTGCTTGCAGTGTAGTTGTCACATAAAATTAATCCCTACTGGCCTATTTTTTAAACATGACTGATAAATGATGTGCAGTTAGCATCAAACTGAGCCCTAGCTGTCAGATGAGGCAGCCATCTGAAATTCCCTTGTACTCTCCTTTTGCTATGATCCATGCTCTGTTTCATCCTGATGAGAAGACGAGACATCCCTGGAGGCCGGCATCCGTGTTCAGATCCACAGTCAGGACGAGCCTCCCTACATCCACCAGCTGGGATTTGGTGTCTCTCCAGGCTTCCAGACCTTTGTTTCCTGTCAGGAGCAGAGGGTAGGTCTTCTTCATTGCAGCACACCCTCCCTGCACCCCTGACCCCCACCACCAACAGATTACTGTTCTCCCAGCAACCCTGGTGGCTCAGAATGGGTCTAATAAATCTTTGTGTGCTTAGCTGACCTACCTGCCCCAGCCCTGGGGGAACTGCCGCTCCACCAGCAAAGAGAAGTTCCCAGGATACGACACATACAGCATCAGTGCCTGTCGCCTGCTCTGTGAGACCAACGAGGTCCTCCGAGTGTGCAAGTGCAGAATGGTGCACATGCCCGGTAAGATCAGCCCCTTCCATTGTCTTTACACAGAGCACAGCATGAGGCTTGTGTGCGTCATTGCAAATGAATACACATTAGAAATTAATTATCTTCATCTTGCACAAGATACTGAAAGTTGAAAAACTGTGAACTATTAAATGTATGATTGGAACTGAAAACTGGAACTGGAGTTCATGAAATAGCACACAGTAACACACCTTATACTGAGAAATTTGGGTGAAAAAAATCTAATCAGAGTTAGAATTTTCAAGTATTTCCCTCTGTTTTTAAAATGGTTGGCCTTGTTGGCTTGGTGTAATTGAAAAGCCAGTAAGCCCAGTATTTGCATGATATTTGATGAACTATTGTGCAAAACAAGTCATCATCTTTGGTCCACTTGAATCATTCTAGCATAGATATAATTAGGGCTGCCACATGCCTGACCTTGATGCTTGATATCTGGAGTGGGATGCTCTTCACTGCTGCCAGTTCTTTGGCCAGAGGCACGTTAGACTAAAGTCTCAATGAGGTTTGGATCCGTGTGCTCATCCATCTCCATCTGTCCGGGATTTGTTCTGTTGTCCTCCCACAGCCTTTATTAATTATAATGATTGATTTTTATAACTGGTCTTGGTTGTGTTTGGTTTCCACTGGTATATGGCTTACAAACGGCCCTTAGTACTGCTGCCTATATTGGATTATTTGGTCATTTACTTACATCATGACATATTGCCTATAGAGCACATATCTAATTTAAACTCAGTCCTGACTTTCATGAAGCACAAAATAAAATAAGGTTCTGTCATTGTTATATATTGTGTAGTTTAGAGCCTTTTTTGGATCAAAATGAACAAGAGAAAATATTCAAGAAATTCAAGAAAACATTCTTGAATTAAGCTTGCCCTAATATAAGCAGGGTTATATTATTAGTTTTTAAGTACATTTTATGCCACTGATAAATAGCTGAAATTAGAACTATTGAGAGTAGTTTAAACCATTAGCAAGACCTTAAGTTACGTGAGGCTTTTCCTGGGGTGTTTTCTTTAAACTATAAAAATGAGCTCCAAAAAGCTATTTAAAGTACTATGTAACCATAGTGTTATATAGTAAATTTTTTTTTTTTTATCCAAGTATTTTTATTACTTTTCGGACAGATAAACACACGAACATACAATGTTGCCACCCCGTCCCTCCCCAAGATACCAGACCTTACAAGAGATATTGTTAATTATTGTCTGACTTGTTCATATATGTTTTCTTGAACCTGAAAGGAAAAAAATGAAGAGAAAACAATTTAATACTGTATATTGAGAGTATAGACAACACTATACTCAAAGACTAATGGGTCACTGGGTAATACATGTTCAACATAACACAATCATGAGTTGATATCACTGGCAGACAAATTGTGAACAAAATTTATAAATGGTTGCCAGGAAGCATAAAATTTTTCAACACACCCTCTGATGGTAAACTTAATCTTTTCTAAGTGAATATGGCTCATAACATCTCTGATCCACTGGCCAAATGTTGGAGGTCGAGCGTCCTTCCATTTAGTAAGAATAAGTCTTCTGGCCAGCAGTGAGGAATACGCA
>VUQH01031737.1:0-10745 GCA_015106775.1 Etroplus canarensis
GCACACTCATACAAATTCACATGAATCCACTTGGGCACACAGGCCTATAGAGACACACTTAATGTCAGGTGCACACACACACACACACACACACACGCAGTCATAAGCACACACACCAGTCTGGAAGGGGAGAGGATGAGGGGAGGGGAGTAAAGTGATAATACTCCGCCACAAACGCAAGATTGCTTTTTTTCTCCCTCTCCTTCTCTAAAGTCCATTTTCTGGGTCACTGCATTGCATTCATTACTGTCTTTGAAGACATTGGGCTGAGAAGGAATAATGCTTCTCTTTCACTCGTGTTGAGAGAGAGTAGAGAGTTGTGAGCACCAGAGTTGGGGCCAGAGGCCTGGGAGGGAGGAGAGGAGGGCGGGGACGCGGTAATATGTGACATCTTTATCTGGTTTTAATTTCAGTCATAAATATTGAATGCTTTATTTGCTCATCTGCAGCTGCCTCCACTCAGTCAGGGTTTGTGTCTCATCGTCTTTTCTTTTTTCCCTGCTCTGTGAGCACACACCATGCTTCTTATGTTGTAGCTCAGGGCCAAAGCAATAGGATTAGGTAACGATTTTTCCATTTTCAAATGAACTCCAAAATGGACTTTAGCCGATTGAAACACTAAAATCCCAGCCTGCAGATCCCCTCCAGACTGAATGAATATGAATAAAGCACAATTTAAAATACTCTTCTCTCACATCTACATTAACAGACAGGGAGAAGAGAGGCTATCGGCCGCTCTCTGAGAGGGTGACACTGACATAGCGAGCTTTATGGGAATCATTTCATCCCCTGGGTGAATCAATAGGTGCCATATGACAGTGGCTCACCCATCAAGTGGTGCGGCGACTGGGGGTGATGCTGGAAATTTGCTTAAAGCCTACACCAATTAACTTCAACATGACAGATTCAGGCAGCCAATGAGTGAGCGCTTTGCATTCTGCTGCTTGCCCGACTCTGTGGGTACAGAAGGGAAACCTCAGCTGTTAGACGGATGCTGTTTTGCTTTGTGTGTGTGTGTGTGTGTGTGTGTATATTTTCCTGCATGCACACTACCCTTGCGTGTGCATGCCACGGCGAGGTGTCTGTGTGCTGTAGAGGGGGTGGTGGTGATGGTAAATCTGCTGTGATTCAGGCCCTGCTCTCACTCCTTAATGATGATGTCAGTCTGTGAAAATGCACGCACACATTGGAGCTGTCAGGGCCTCATCAATCAGAGAGGGGTTTGTCAAAGGAGCCCAGGCCCAGATTAACGAGGCGGGGACAATGATGGCGGCACATTTGCATAGAAAATTACCCTCATCTTTAGGAAAGTGATAGTGCCAGGGAACAGAGGCTGACAATGGGGATGTTAGCAGGCGTTGTTGCAGCGGTTACTGAGGAAAGAAAGCACTTTGATCTCAGTTTCTGTATTTAACTTGACAGTAGAAGGATAATTAGAGCATTGATTGTAATAGATATTTCATGACATTCACTTTTGAATAGAAGCAACAAAATTCTTCCTACATTTAAGCTTTGATAAATGGATTTAATACTTTGTAAAAGCAAATAAACTTTTAACTGCTGACCACACAATAAAACCTCCCCACAGAGGTACAACACTAGCTCAGTGTATCCCTCTTTCTGTCCATTTGCTTTCTTGCCCAAATGAGACAGTGATGAATCAAGTGGGTTTTGCTCCATTTTTATGAACTCCTCCAAGAATATAGAGTCCATCTTTATCCACAGCGCAAGCAAGCGCTCCGCCCTCCCAGCTCGCTCCATTGTCAGGATGGAGGATACAATGGTTAAAGCTACATATTAACTCAGCCTGTTGTTCAGGGCCACTCGCTTCTGCTGCCATCTGGCTGAATTGGCTCTTCTCCCTCTGACAGACAGGACAGTAAGGGTCAGGTCACCTGCAGGGACAGGCCAGAGTACATTAAGGCATAATTGTTAAGTTCCAATGTGTGTATTCATGTGTGTGTGTGTGTGTGTGTAATGTGTGTGTGTGTGTGTGTGTGTGTGTGAAAGAGGGAATCAAAAGGAGAATTGTTTCTGCTGATCATGTGGAGAGAGTGCGTGGGGGTGTGGGAACTGGGATTCAAAGAAAGTTTGTGTGAATATTTGTGTGGAGTACACAAGTGCACACATTCACATTTGCACCTGTGCAAGAAAAGAAAGTGACTGGCTACAGTTTGTGTCATTGTTTTTGTCCTTTAACCACCACAAGAGAAAGTGTGTGTGTGTAGTGGCAGGGGGCCTTCATCACTGAGCGAGTGCTGGACAGTTAAGGTGTCACCACCATGATGGAGAGGGTCCTCCTTCACAGGAGGCCAGCAGCTGCCAGGTTTTCAGCAGCTTGTGCCGAGGATTCCACATAAGTTAGTGGTCAGAGGTTTGGATGATGTGTGTAGAAAAGGCTGAAAACCACAAGATTTACAGCGCAGGTCAGAGATCAGAGGTCATTGTGTGGAAGTCACAAGGTGCACTTCTGTCTCTCTCTTTTACACATACACACACACACACTCATTCATTGTGTTGTGTCTTTAGGAAAGCTAATGTGAAAGAATGCTGCTGGTTCACTTTTTCAGTGGCAATGCATCTTTATGCAAGGGTCTGTTTTCATTAAAGGGTCTGTTAACTCAAACCGCAGAAACATGCGTGTCTTACTAGCTCTGGTTCCTGTAGATAATTCAGGCATTTTAAGATTTCTTACTTCAAAACTATTGCATGATTGGAAATATATTTGACTGGTGGCACTTTAAGGTCTATGGATTATCCAGACTCACTGCGATATTGTTTATGGAAAGACACATATTGTGAGTGTGAGAAATTCCACTTTAAAATCTGAGGGTCAATCCTTAAAAACCTGAACACTATCCTTGCAGTTGATAACATATATTCTTTCAATTTATGCCTTCACAAGAAATTAAAAGTATCTTTTGTTTTTTTTACAAAATTTTTGCTTACAAACTCAAAAATCTCAACTGGTAATTTCAAAATAATTCTCCATAAAGTGTTCACAAATCTTATTTTAAAGGTAATGAGTTAGAGTTAGCTACCTTACCCTAATTATGGTTTTATGAGTACCATAAATGTGATTTTGAACTCATGATATGAATATCTGTGCTTGTCATACTATAACGGAACATAACCTTACCAAAACTCAAAAAAGTGCTTTTGTCGCCCTGTTTTTTGGGGGCTTTAATAACTTACTCATTAAACATCTGTCATAAAGTTACTGATTTCTTTGTCTGTGAAGGATTTATTGGCAAACAAAATGAAAACGTTGATGCTCACATATTACATGAAACATGAAAACAATCCTTTTAGATGTAATTATGATGCTTTATGAACAAGCATGTCATTTCCACAATTTGTTAGGATGAAATAATTTATAGCTGTGAGGTTTTAAACACAGTAAATTATTATTATTATTATTATTATTATTATTATTATTATTATTATTAGTGTCCCCGGTAGCGTAGTGGTTTGCCTTTGAAGCGAAAGGTCCCTGGTTCGATTCCAGGTGGGGACACAAGCCCCTCTTACCATGGAGGGTTGCGTCAGGAAGGGCATCTGGCGTAAAATCTCTGCCAAATTACCAGTGCGGATTAATCCGCTGTGGTAACCCCTTGGTGGAGAATACAAGGGAGCAGCCGAAAGGTATTATTATTATATGAGTGGATACAAAGGATAGTTTATAACATCTGCAAGTTTTATTTAAATGAAAGGTGAAACGTTATGAAACCCAGCGTATAAACTCCACACCCAAACTAACTAAAAAACTGTCCCAATAATATGACTCTGTTTTCTCTGTTTACCTAGTTTTGATACTGTTGATATTTACCTCTACCTCAATTTTGTCTCTTTCCTTTAATCTAAAAGTTGCAAAAATGTGACAAATGTGCAAGGATTTTAGCTGTAGGAATGCAATGCCCCCAGACCTAATAAAATGCCACAAATCTTCAGTGCAATACAAGTTACCATCAAAATTGCAAGGTACTCCTAAAATTTTATTCAACTGTCTCTCTCTCTCTCTCTCACACACACACACACACACACACACACAAAGCAATACTTTAAAATGCTAAACCTATAAATGGTAACCTGGATTTATGTCTATGTTCTTTTCAAATAAGATGCTTAAAATCTGTCTGGTATTTTCAAGACTGACCTTAAAGTCTACTTAGAGAAAAGAATCTCCACAAACTGTATTTAAGGCCAGTAAATAAATAAATAGCCTCATTAATCACCCCTAGATCAGAGTAGACACTTTAACACCCTGACAGTCGACTTGGCATACCCCTTATTACACTGTCATGGACCAATAAACACCCCTGCCAGCACCACTCCACCAATCAAACATCTGGCATCTGCAGGTCGTTAGGGACGACAACGAATCAGATACCTCACTCATGTGGAGGAGGGGGAGTCGGCTCCTTGCCCGGACCCTCCTAATCTCACCAATGGGAATGCAGCACTCCTTGTAATCCAATTAAAGGAGCGTAAGCGGTTTGTTAGACACTGTGTGTTAATGTAAGCAGTATCCAATATACTCTGGGCTGATAACAGCATGGCTGGGGATGCACTTTGGTCCATGCAACACAGGAGTCATATACAGCTGGAGGGGCTGCTATGGTAATATCAGGATCAGCAGATTTCTCTGGTATTTGCTTTGGCCTTTTGGAGTCTCATTTGTACCATCTCAAATCAGGCTTGTGAATATAGCAGAGAGGGGAGAGGGCCTAAAGCACTCAGAATGATAATACTGCTGACCTTTGGTTGTTCTACTTCAGGCCTGATAACAAAGGCGAAAGCTTTTTAAAGAGATGAAGAATGAGAAAGGTCACACATAAAGTCATCGCATAGTGTATACTTTAACTATTAACAGTAATAGTGCACATTATTTGTGTTTTCTGAGATGAAGATTCCTGCAGACACCTAGAAACTGTGTGTGACAATTCCTAAACTGTGTTCTCATTGTTATTCTGTACCATTCACTCTGTAAATGTATAGTCATGCATCTTAACTGCATGTTTTGAGCAGCATTTAATATCTGTAGATTTGTTAAATTTGCAGTTGCTGCAGATGTAAAGATGAGTGTTTTTCTCACACTGGTACCTCCCATTTCCTTCGATCCAGCAGCTGCACGTGAACATGCTGCATCTGACATGGAGGAACTTAATCATATCTTCTTTTTTCCTCTTTCCCAGATGCACTGAATTGAACTTAATTAGATGCTACATCACCACAGCGAGGTGCTGCATGGCAAATCTTATTAAGAAAAAGCAGTGTGCTTCTCCAACACTCACTGATTCCTTTACATCTTGGCGTCTGTGGGAGAAAACCCCACTGAGGCGTATTCTCTAGCCCCTGTAACTAATGATGGCGTTGCCCAGATCTGACAGTGAGCTGTGTCTGTATATTGTGCTTAATATCATAATAATAATGAGAGCAAATTAGAACAATCAATTTCCATGGCTAGTTGTTGATTGGAGGAGGAGGTGGAAGTGACAGTAGGCAATCCATCATCCTCGGCCAGTCACATTAAGGAGAGCGCTATGGAGCAGGTGGGCTGGGCTGGAGGCCAGACGCAGCCAATGGGAATGGTCTGGAGGGGAGGAGGGAGATCTATTACACCCAAATAAAGTGCTAATGTAGCTGTGAAAGGGGTAAAACACAGAAGAGCGGAGGAAAGAGGCTAGAGAAGCGATGACAGGGCTCTGCTTAACTTATAACTGGTTCGTTCAGGATGTAGAGAGTGTGTGTGTGTGTGTGTGTGTGTGTAATTTACATTATTTTCCTGTCTAAATATCAGTGCGTCTGTGTGTGCTTTAGCTAAGAAAAACCTATAATTCCTGGTGAAACCTCTACAGATATAACTTCACGCAAAATACATAGAATTCTGCTTCTTTTTCAGTCAATAAACATCATTACTCCATAATGAACTGAAGCTCACATCCCACAAGGGGTCACTAAAATCTCACTTCATTTCTCATCTCTTGAAATTTTATCAGCAAATTGATGCAGCTATACCACAGAATCATGTGCTTTTTGATGCTACAGTGTGCTGACCATACAGTGAACACAAAGAGACTTAATAGCTGTGATAACAATCGTGAAAATAATTAACATGACACAGAGTCTCGACTGATGACAGTCACTCTGCTTTATGGTTTTTAGATTTATAAGCTGTGCCTTGTGACCTCACTCACACTCACACTTCATTTCACTAACTCAGTTTCATCACACACCCCACAACCCACAGCCATCAGTCAACAGTTAATGTCCCAGACTCCTCTTGGAGTTACTCGACCACTGCCAGAACTCTTCAGTTTTAAAAATCTGAAAAAGCATTAAGTGCATTAAGTACATTTCCACCTTTTATCAGCTGGTGTAGGAGTCTTTTTCTCTAATCCTATTTCTGCTAAACGATGGCATGGGGCGAGTATATTAGATTTCATCAGCAGCCATCAATCATGGCCACACTTAACACGATCAGCTCCTCAGTTTATTCAGAGCGAACAATGGGGGACAGGCACGTCCCGCTTGCAACAGAGTAAATGAGGAATTTAAATACTGCACAAGAGACTACGGAGGCTCTGAGGGGGCTGACTGATTAAAGGCCACAATATCTGCTTTTCTAGGCAGATGATCTGTCAACTGGATGCAAGAGGAGGTTTATTGAAATAATGGGCTGCTAATGTGAGGTTATTCTGAGCTTGCTGCGCTCGCACACACAAACACACATGATTGTGAATATCCTTATTGTGAAAACATGCCTGTGCAGAGTATACGTTCACACAAAAACTCGCAGCCACACACAGGGACACATACATCCACATGCACACACTGCATTTTCCAGCACAGCATCCCCTACTGTCTGGTATTGATGGGTAATTTATCAAATGACATCTTATTCACTGCTGGGAGGAAATTAAATCATGTAGTTCCACATCCTGATTACAATCATGAAATGTCCCTATTGTAAATTATGTAAGGGAGATGTTAATTTCTTTTCACTGCTTTTTATTTGTCAGCGTCTAAGTCTCTCTCTGGTTCTTTTCCTAATCATTGTATTAATAAGCAAATACAATCAGATACTGAGGATGGAGAAAAGGAAGAAGAATATCCTTGTGATGTTCTTTTGAAATGGGAAACAAACTGATTTATTCTGCTTTCCACTAACATCAAACTTCCAAGTTACATGAGCCCTACTGTATGCCTTCAGAGGGAGACTGCATCATAATATTTTAAGGAAAATTAAGCGGGGGCGGTGGGGTAATGGTTAAGGTGCTGGGCTCATGATCGAGAGGTCGTGAGTTTGAATCCTGGTCAGACTCCCACTGTGCCAAGACCCCTAGGCAAGGTTCCAACTGCAAGTGTGCCTCTGCAGTAAAAAATGCTACCAGTAAAATACTGGGAAGGTAACCTGCGATGGACCAGCGTCCCATCCAGGAGGAGTCTAACTCCTAAGTTGCTTTGTGCTACTGGAACCGGGGATAAGTGCCCTCCCAATGAGCCTTGTAGGCTTGGGTGTAAAAGCCCAATGGACTTTACCTTAAGGAAACTTAAAGTGTGAAAATACACAGTAAAAACAAATGAATACTGATATTGTTTTACTGGTGGCTCATATTGTGTGTTTTCAAGAACCTGCAGTTTTGATCTGTCTTGATCCAAGAAGCCCATGAGCAGTCAACAAGAAAAGACCAGACATTCATTTAGATCCATCAAGAGACACAGACCTCCAAATTCACTTGCAACAATTCATCTACAAAGGTGAACCTGCTTTCAAATTACTTATATCTTCAAGGTTAAGGGAAAGTGCAGTTTTCATTATAATAAAAAAGCAGAACTGTTTATTGATGACTATGATCAAGTGTTGCTCTTTTTGAACACTAATACAACAGAATGCCTTAATATGTGTTTGTTGTAATATATGTTTTGATACATATTTCATGATCTTGATGAAGTACTAGTCTCCTATTATTTTGGTATTTTAGGAGTATAGCCAAGTAAGTTGAGCTGTAAGTGAGTTGGCTTTGCAAAGGCAAAGAAGAAGAACAACCCTGCAGCTGTGACCCTCCTTGCTCTTCCTTACTGTAGCTCTATTTCTGCAATCATCTGACTGGCAACACAACTAATTCTTTAAAGCTGCATTAATCGATATTTTTATATTAAGTCAGCTAATTATCTTTTACGGAATGCTTACTTGTATTAACAGACCTTATCTTTGTTTTGCAGTTCTAATCGCTAAAGCATATTTTAGGTCCTTTCTACTCATTTTTTAACATTTTAAAGCCAATTTTTATTCAGTCAGATTCAGTTCACAACACTACTCATACTCTTTATTTATCTATTTTTATTTGTAGCATCATAAACATTACAACAATCTGACTATATTGGTTCAATGTCACCATTCGCATCCACTCAGTTTCTAAGCAGCTGTTTTTGCTAAAAAGCTCTGATGTACTTCCTGCCTGCCAAAAAATGCAAGGGTAACTACAAGTTGGTGAAATTACAAGATAGAAAATGAAATATGTATCTCAGTTGCAAATAGAAACAAGCAAAAAAAATTGCATTTCGGGCTTACAGAAGTGCAGCTCTAAATGAATGCAAAAATTGCCCCATGTTGGTCTGACTCCAACTTTATTGGGTGATGATATGTGTGTATTGTGTTTAAACCTTCTTGCACTGTCCCTAAGTGGCCAAAACTTCAAACATAGCCCAGTTGTGTTGTGAACTAAAGGAACTGCTTTTATGTTTACAAATTCTTCTTCCATGCTCAACAATAAAATTTTGTTTTTTCCTCCAAAATGTCTGATCTTGCAATACAACATCAACTTGTTGACTATAGTTATTTAGAATCTTAATGTTTGTTGGACTTACAAATAGAGTTATATGATATATTCTTTACATTTTATCAGCACGTGATCCCACAAAGTGCTTTTGTTGACTGAAATTAACTACAGGAGTAAGGACTGGTTTCTGGTATTAGGGTTAAGCATTCTGAAACCAGGGGACCATCAAATGAACCCCCTAACATAATGCAGTCAGCTTAATGGTATAGAAACATGTTAGCACTGCACGTCAGACAATGTGGTCAGCAATACTAGAACCCCGCAGGGGACCGTTCTCTCTCCCTTTCTCTTCACCACAGACTTTAACTACTGTACAGAGACTTGCCACCTTCGGAAGTTTTCTGATGATTCTACAGTAGTGGTTTGTATCAGAGAGGGTGATGAGGATGAAAACCATCTGCAGCTTAACATGAAAAAACTAAAGAACCAGTTGTGGACATGAGAAGGACCAAAACAACAGTGACCCCTGTTATTATTCATGGGGCCTGTGGGGAGATAGTGGCAGACTACAAATACCTTGGTGTTCACATTGACAATAAACTGGAATTCTACAGGAAGGGCCAGAGCCATCTCTATTTTCTGAGACAACCTAGGTCTTTCAGTATTTGCTGGATGATGCTCCGGATGTTTTATGAGTGTCTGGTAGCCAATGCCATCTTCTATGCTGTAGTGTGCTGGTGCACCAGACTGAGGGTAGTGGATACCAAGAGACTCAATAAACTGATCCACAAGGCCAGTGATATTGTGGTTGTGAAGCTGGACTCTCTGACAGTGTTGTCAGAAAGGATGCTGCTGTCCAAGTTAAAGACAAAATTGGACAATGCTTGACACCTACTCCATGATGTGCTGGACAAGCACAGGTGCACATTCAGCAGCAGACTCATTCCACCACGACATACTACAGAACACCACAGGAAATCATTCCTACCTGTGGCTATCAAACTTTACAACTCCTCTTTTTAATACCCGGACTGTTTATCTAATCTCCATGTCCCCTTAGGGTTCTGATTTACACATCTGCCTTATAAGCAAAGGGTCCCTGTTTTGATTCCAGGTGAAAACACAAGCCCCTCTCACCATGGAAGGTTGTGTCAGGAAGGGCATCCAGCATAAAACCTCTGCCAAATTACCAATGCAGATTAATCCGCTGTGGCAGCTCCTTGGGAAGAATACAAGGGAGCAGCTGAAGGTACGCTGTTAATCTAATGGCCTTATCTTGCATATAGCACACGTAGTACTGTTTTTACCTTTTAATTTTTAGTGCTTATGTGACATTGCACTTTTTACATATAGGTTTATACATTTTCATTTTATTATCTTTCATACTTATATATATTTATATTTGATAGTGCATCTGTAATACAAGCAATTTCCCCCCTCTAGGATTAATAAAAGATTCTGATTCTGATTCTGACTGATATTTAGGAGTCAGCGGTGGAGTGTCCCAAAGCAAAACTTACAGAAAATGTCTCAGAAACATACTTGCAGCTTTTGTATGTACAGATTAAACCAGAAGTTTAAATACACTGTGTAAAAAGACACAAACATTTTTTTTCTCACTGTCTGAAATTAAATCAGACTAAACTTCCTCCGTTTTAGGTCAGTTATGATTGCCAAAATTATTTCTATGTGCTAAATACGGATAATGAGAGAAAAAATATTTTAGAGAGATTTTTATTAATTTCTTGGAAGTCAGAAGTTTACATAGTCAAATAATACTGTCTTTAAACAATGTAGGAAAGCCCAGATGATGACATGGTGTTGGAAGCTTCTGATGGGTTAGCTGACAGAATTTGTTAATCGGAGGCACACCTGTGCATGTATTTTAAGGCCACACTAAACCACACTACTTCCTTGTTTGACATTATGGGAAAATCAAAAGAAATCAGCCAAGATATCAGG